>VXAV01007476.1:17137-34013 GCA_013399715.1 Alectura lathami
CCAGAGCCTGCAGCCCCTCGCCCGGCAGCCCCTCGCCCGGCCGTGGGTCTGCTCCCGGTGCAGGTGGTGACGCCGTGAGGTGGTGCCTGCAGACCCCTCACCCTGTTTGCTGCCTCGTTTGGTGGGTTCAGGGTGCTGTGGCCTTTCCAGAGAGGTGCCTCAGGCCTGATTCCTGTTTTGGTACCTGCATGTTTTCTTTTCAAGATCTGTAGGAAGCTTACATACTTTTTTTTTTTTTGGCTCCTGAAACTTTTGTTTGTTAATTTGTTTGTAGAAGCCCAGTGTGTGGCTGTTTCACCACGTGTGTTGGAGGGGCTGCTGCCCCCTGCTTTGGGGTGTGATGTGGGAAATGGCAGTGAGAGAACAGCCTGTCCACACTGGTTTTCCCCGTGGCTTCAAGATCTCTTTTGCTCTTCTAGCTGTAGCAGCCTCCTGCCAAGGGGCTGCTGGTCTCAGGGCTTTCTCCCCGCCATGCAGGGCATCGTTCTGTATTTGCACGAACAGCCACAGCTAGAGCAACCTGCTCTCTGAGCAAGGCCTTTTGGGGTCTGCAGTCCCTCGCCTCCAGTGCAGCAGGGATGGGGGAGCCCCTGCTGCATGCCCTCGTGGTGTGAGGCAGGGGCATTGTTGCACCCCGTGTGCACCCCCTCCATCTGTCTCTCCCTGCAGCTCATAGACCGAGCCACGAGCCCTCGCGACGAAGGCGATCCCAAAGCTGAGCAGAAGACCCTGGAGGAGAGCTGGCAGGACCTGGCCTTGATCAAGGCGGCGCAAAAACCTCCCAGGAAGCAGAGAAGGGAAGACCTCAGCGAGCCCCTGCTCTCTCCGGCTCCGCCACCGGCACCAGGTGATGCTCGCGGCGAGCGCGTGCGGGTGCAGATCACCTTGGGGAGCCTGGGGCTGGCTGCGCCTGTGCCTGGGAGCTCTGCGTTATTTTTAGCTCCGTGACCGGAAAGCTGACCCGATTGTGTCCTCCCCTGTGGGAGGCTCCCAAGCTGTGGCCCCTTTTTTGGCAGCGCCTGCGGTGATAGCACCTCTGATGACTCCTGGGTGCCTCTCAGCCAGCCGGTCACGGCAGAGGCTGCCTTGGCTTTGTTTCCTGTTGAACACTGCTTGGGTTTTGGGTCAGCTCTGTCGAAGGAGGAAGGTGTGCTCGTGAACGGCTGCAGGCAAAGGCTGGCTTGTCCAGCTGGCTGCAAAGGTAGCGTTTTTTGGAGTGGGAAAGCAGCCCAGCCTGGTGCCACGCAGGTCCTGAGACGCTGAGTGGGATCGGTCACAGGACTCTGTGCAGGAAAATACCGGGTCGGGGCGAGCAGTGGGGCTGAGACTCCAAGAGACCCTGTGTCAGTTTGTCCCTTGTCTGGCTGCTGCTGCTTAGCCTGGCTTGCCCGCCTCCAGTCATGGTGTAGCATGGGGTGCTGTTGGGTGTTAGGGTTCGGTTAAATCCTGCTGGAAAGTGTGTTAAAGTCAGAGTGCTCTGCAGTGCCCCTTGGCAACATCACCCCTGCATCCAGAGGCTGAGAGCTGAGGCTTCAGCCCACGCCTTCCCTGCGGCTGTGGCATGAGAAGCTGCTGTGGCTGATCTGCTCAGAGCCGTGACATCTTCCTTCCCTTTGCCCCATGCCCTTCTCGCAGAGCACAGGACCTGCCCAGCGCCTCCGGAGCCTCCTCAGGTCGAGTCCAGCCCTCCCCGCTGCCTCACGCTGCAGGAGAAGCTGCTCTCACACTACAGCAGCCACCTCGCTGTGCCCGAGGAGCAAGCAGCGCTCGCCCGGCAGCTGGCCCGGAGCATCTGCACCGAGCTGCAGAGCTTCCTGCGGAGCAAGTGCCCGGAGCTGCCCTTCGGCAGCCTCTTCCTCAGCGGTCCCCTGCTCGACGGCCTCGGGGCTCTCGCTGCTGACCACGTCCACTTCATGCTGCCCCTGGCCCTCGATGGCACGCTCTGGAGCCTCATCCCGGGAGAGGACACCGTCGTGAGAGACCCCCGGTACTGGATGATCAAGAGGACTGATCTGGAGTATTTCCCTCGTGGGTGCAGCCCCTGGGACAAGTTCCTCGTGGGCCAGTACCTCTCCTCCAACGCGCTCAACGAGACCCTGCACAAGCTGCTGGTGGCCTCCATCAACTGGCCGGCCATAGGCAGCCTGCTGGGGGCAGTCATCCGCCCGCTCGTGGCCTCCCGGGAGCTGAGGCTGGACGTCAGGCACGATCAGGTCGAGCTGAGCATTGCCCTCTTCCCGATGGTGGAAGCGGAGGACAAGGTTCTTCTGGCTGCTCCTCCTGAAGGACTGGTGGAAAACCTCTGGCTCGAGAGCTTTGGCAGGGCGGAGGTCACAGAGGTGAAGGAGCTGGATGCCGGCGATGCCGGGGCTCGGCAGCAGTGCCTCCGCCTCCTGAACTGCGTCTGCAGGAGCCATCCCGCCCTGCGCCGGCTGAGCGGCAGCCCCTTGGCACACGCCGTGCTTCGCCTGAGCGCCACCGAGTCGGACTGGGCAGAGGAAAGCCTCGCCACCAGGTTCCAGCAGGTGCTCGAGGAGCTGGTGGGCTACCTGGAGAGAGGGGTCCTGCCTTCCTACTTCAACCCCAAAGTCAACCTCTTCTGTGAGCTGTTGGAAGAGGAAATAGAGGAGATGGGCTTCCTGCTCTACAGGGCGGCATCCGAGCCAGAACTCCTGCTGAAGGAGAAGTGACAGCAGCGGGAGCTCCCGAGCGTGGGGAGTTTCTCAGCTGTCCGGGTTGCGATGCTTCTAGTTGACTAGTCGGTAAGAGGCAGAGTTTTTGCACTTTATGAAAAAAAGTATTTCCTTTCTGAATAAAATGTGACCGAGAGAAATGGGCGATGGCCTGAGGAGCTGCTTGCAGGGAGACTCTGGCTTACCCAGGTCAAATGCAGCCCCTGAAGGTGAGTCCCACCTGCTGGGAGCCAACACGGAGCAAGTTTCACCGCTGGATCCCGGCGAACTGCTCCGTCCCAGCCCGCCATCCCAGCCTCCAGGCTCCCCTGGTGCCCTGAAGCAAAGACCTGAGCAGGGCTGAGCTTCCCCTGCTCCCTGGGGCAGGCACGCGCCTTGCGAGGGAGCTGGAGTGGAGCAGTCCCTTGCTGCTGCTGCAAACCCCATGGCTCGTGGTGTCCTGGGTGCTGCATGGGTCCCTTCGCCAGCACCAAACTCGGTCTTACAGTGCCATGGGGCGAGGTGGGAGCCTCGTCCCCTCCCAGGGCTGTGTTCAGGGATGTTGCCAACCTGAAATAAAGCCCAAATGGTGACTGCGGGGCTTTCTGGGCACGGCGAGGTATTGCCATAGTGGGGCTATTCTTTGGAAATCCTTTCAGGTGCCAAATGGCAGCCCATGCTCAGCCCTGCCTGGCTGTTTTGCGAACATCAGCCCTGCCCCAGGGAGGGGGCTCTGTGGCCCTTTTCCAGAGCTGCGGCATGGGCTGGCAGCAGCAGGAGGAGCTGCAGCCTCCTAGAGGCCCCTGGCGTGGGCTCCTGCCAGTGTCTGTCTGCAGGTTCTTGCTGCTCCAACAGGCCGTGGCATCCCTCCCAGCCTGCCAAGTGACCTTTTCATGCATGTATTGCTGCTGTCTTAACGTCCTGTTGCCCTGAAACCTCACGGTGTGGGGCAGGAAAGGACAGGATTGATGCTCAGAGCAGAGTGCTTGCAGGAACTGGTTTGTGCTTTTCATTAAGATCTGTTTTGTTTGAGTGTGTGGTTTTTTTTCGTTTCTTTTACCCTTTGAGTGGCTGCTAGTAGGCTTTCGTTCTGGCTGTAATCCAAGCACGAAGGAATACATTCTTGTGTTTAATGGGGAGAGCTATGCTGGTGTGAACAGTGGTAGAGATGGTGAGACCCTGTGGACTTCAACGTGAGCACCTGTTGTGGCTGAGTTTTCTTTACAGCTCTCTTGTTTATGGGAGGGAAAAGAAAACCTGTGCTTCCCCTCCCGGTCTGAAGATTACTGTTCCTTTCTCCAACTCTTTCTCTCTTACACTTGCCAAGTGTAAGCGGTGAGAATAAACCTTCCCAGTGCACACTGGTTCTCTGTCTCAGACTTTGTCTCCTCTCCCATGATGAGGGCTGGAGCTGTGCGTGGCAGCGTGCTGGGCTTCCCTCCCGTGCGTGCAGCTCGGCAGTGCTCGGGCCCTGCAGCGCACGGCCTTTTTCCTCCTCTTCCAAAGCACCCCGTGAAGCACCCAGCAGCCCTGCTGCCCACAGAGGCACCCCGAGCTGGCTGGGTGCTGAGCTCGTGCCGTTTCGCCGGTGGCTCTAACTGCTCGGGGTTAAACCAGCAGAGCTGGTCATGGCGAACGCCATCAGCAATGCTGAACCTGCTGCCTGGGAGCTGTGCAGGTGCTTTCTTCTGCTGCTGCTGCCACTTGGAGGCTGCTGCCTAGCTCGAGCCATGCCATAGGCAGCTCAGGGTGGTACAAAGCCTTGCGGTCCTGTTGTTTGAGCTGGCAGGTCTGTATTTTTAGGCTGCAGCTGTTCACAGGGGGAGCGAGGGGCACAGGGAAGTGCAGCATGACTTCTCCTGGCCTTACTTGGTAGGTTTAGATCTGATGGCAACAAAATGCTGCAGAGTTCAAAGCTCTTTCTCGTGCAGAGTTGAAAGTGAACCTGTGCTGCTGTGGTCTCCCCTGCTTCAAGCTACCCTCGAGAAAGCGCTTCGGGTTCCTGCTCTGTGCACGGTGTGTCACCCTGGTGCTGACCCACGGAACTGCTCCCTGCTCAGCAGCAGCACTGGAGGCCCTGGGGGAATGGCTGAGCACTGTCCTCTGCCAGAAGAGGACAAGGGAGTTTTGTGGAGCTACTTGCTTTGATGTAGAGAAAGCCCAAACAGAGAGGGAGGAAGTAGCTTGGCTTTTTCTCAGGGAGCTCGGCCTTAAACTAAGTGCTGGAAAAAGACTCCTTCAGGTTCAGCCAGTTGTCTTTCCCTGGACAGCAACGCTCCAACAGATGCAGCTGGTGAGATAAAACTGCTTTCCCTACGCCTCCGCAGCTCGTTTCTTTTTAAAAAAAAAAAAAAAGCTGCAGGGAATTTTTGTCAAGAAATCTTCTGTATTGTTCCGATGAGTGAATGGAAAGGTCTGGGTGGATGCTTTTACAGCAACAGCTTAACTATTTTAAGTAGGAAGAAATAAGAAGACAGCTAAGATGCCACTATCAAATTTAAAAATTAAATAATCTTTTAATAAGCTTATTACTTCAACAAAAATAACTCCCATTAGCTAGCAGCATCACGCAGGCATGTCTCGAGGTTTGAGGAAGAACGCAGTTTCAGGAGCAGTCTAAAATGAAGGCTCTTCCTGAGCACTGCAGCTGAGCTTCCCTTTCAGGGCAAACTCCAGCTCCATCCTCTCCACACCTGGCTCTCCTTCACAGACAAGGACAACCCAGGTAAGAGGTGTGTGGGGCTGTGTCAAAAAAAAGAGGAATGTTGCTTTAGTAACTTCCACTTAAAACGACAACTTAAAGTAAAATTCCACACTGTGGAAAGCCAGGGAGTGAGGAGCTGAGCAGCCCTGGGGCCTGTCCCGGTGGCTCCGATCCAGCTCTTCCTCACGCAGGGACGCTGCGTACAATCCTGGCTGCAGCAGGGGCTGCAGGGAGACGAGATCCAGTGCTGTTTTCTCTGCAGATCCTCAGTTTCCAAATGCTTCCTTGAAATGTTTAGTGTTCCAATCTGCTCAGCAGAAGAACAGCTGAAAACCAAAGACTGACACCAGCAGTGGAGCCGGTTTCCAGAGCTTGCTGCCCATGCTCATAATGCACGAATGAGGAAGGTGTTCCTTAGCACTCACAGACTTGTTTCTGGGTTCCAGTTCCTTCCAGTAGCTGCTCCTGGACCTTTCAGACTCTCAGGAGATGTCCATTCAGGCTCAGTGATCTCGAGGGCAAGTTTTCCTAGTGTGGCCAGGCTGGTGGCAAACGCTGCAGGTCCGTGGTTTCTTGGCTGTGGCTCCTGAGGAGAGATTGCCTGGTCTTTTTGTTTTACCTCCCAGCTCCCTTGAGTATCCGCTGTTCCCAAAGTGGCTAAAAGAGGAATCTCCAGAAGCACCTAGAAAGAAAGAACTTGGATTTAAGTGCTTTGTAAATATCCATGGGTGAAGACAGAAGTTGGGCTCGAAATGGCAGAAGATCAAGGATTTTACTACTCCAGCCATTGAGATTACTCCTGAAATTACGCTTGCTTCAGATCTGCCTGAACATTTGCATGTTATCCATCTCTCCTGCAGCATAAGAGAAATGTGTGAACAGAACAGGGGAAACCGATCTTTCTGGTAGCATGCTCTAGGCTACAGCCAAAGCAGAACCAACAAAACATGTCAGAGTAGAACTTGTTTTTGAAGTAGAGCTGAAACCTTGGTTCCACCCCCTTTAGGGCCAAATGTTTAAGTGTTGAAGAGCTCTCTTAGACTACATCTTCCCCTCTGTACTTTGCTCACAGTCCCTTTGTGTCAGTGCTCTTTCTTTTGCATCCTTTTAATGTGATTTTTTTTTTTTTTTTAATGGCTGTTTGCTTTCAGCACCTTTCCACTGCAGCCACCCTCAGTTTCTCAGCTGTGATCAAAGCTTCAGACAGGCTGGGCCTTCCACTGCGCTCCTAAACTGAGGCACAGGGAGCACCACAGCTTCCCTGGCATGACAGAATGGGGTTGAAGATCTCCAGAAGTGGTGTCACTGCTTCAACTCTGTTCAGCTCAGTAACAGCTCAAAACAGAACGCTAGAATTAGGGAGGACAAGTACTGTCCCGAGCAGACTGTTGGAAAGCACACTGGGCTTGATCCAGCAGCTCGTGGACGGATAGACTCTGAAGGAAAGCCTCCTGTTACTACTTGTGACAGATCCACTGAGCTCTAAGAACGTGTCCCGCTGGTGTTCTGAGAAAGGTAAGCCAGATTCTGTTGTTGCAAGCAACATTTAAAGCACTGTGATGCTGCTGACAAACTTTCTGAAGACAAACCTGAAGTCTGTCAAATGGGAGAGCTGCTGCAAGAGTCATACTCTGACAGCACCATGCGTGTGTGAGGAGTGTCCGTTCAGCCTGGCTTCAAGAGCAGCGTCCCACCCTGGCACCTCACCCCAAGCCCAGCCTTACCTGGCGCCACGTTTTCGTCAGCCCACTGGAAGAAGCCGCACTGCTGCTCTCTGGGTTTTGAGCAGGTGTGGAACTGCCGCCCCTTGTTAGGGCCGTCCTTCTGCACTGTGCGGGTGACGGCTGGCTGCCCACACCTGCACATCGCGCCGCCTCCCGAGCTGGAGTCATTGCTTCCGAAGAGCTCCGGGCCTCTCCTTGCCCCTGGCCTCTGGGAGCCCGCGGGGCCCCTTCCCCCAAAGGGCTGAGGTGGTGCAGAGCCCCGCGGAGGCGCGTTGCTTCTGTCCTCTGGCTGCTCGTTAGCCCAAAGGAAAAAGTTGCAGGTGTTGGCACTGCATTTGTAGAACTGCCTGCCTTGGTTGGGCCCTTCCTTGCGCACAGTCAGCAGCGCGGCTTCATTCCCGCAGTTGCACACCACAGCGTTGTTGTCGGGGGTGGCTGAAGGAGCAGGCCTGGCTGCTCTCGTGGAGCTCAAGGAGAGGAGGTGTCCTGCAGCCGGGTTTGTGGTGCCCCTCACCTGCCTGCTCTCACCGCTCGCTCTGTTAAAGGAGCTGTTGGCCTGTGGCTGGCTGGCAGGTTGGGATGGCCTGTGGAAGTACTTCAGGTCCAAGAGCTCCCTCAGCATCTCATCGCAGCCTCCGATGCAGCCAACGAACTCCAAGGGCATCACAGGTGGAACGCTGCCTCTCTTGAACTTAAACTTCAGTCTGAAAAGGAAGGAAGAATACAAATCCACCAGCTCGTACGACTTCTCAACAGGGCTCAACGTGGAGCTTAACTCTATATATATACTATATATATATAACTATACTTAATGTTTTCCCTCCTTCCCCCCACCTTCTTTCCACCCCCAAGCCATGAGAGTGCTGCTCCAGCTTCTCAAGACTGGAAGAGAAAACGGTTGCCCAGCCTAGTCCAGGGAAGTCTGTGGCCAACACATGATGTCCGAGGGGCTGCACTTCCCGAAGAGCTGCTGGTATGACCTACCTGTGAACGGGGTGTGGTTTGCAAACAGCACAGATGCTCTCGTCCTTGGCCACATCCAGCACAAAATCAGGAAACCAGACTGCAGATTTGCAAGCTGGATAGCCCGTGCAGCTGAGATAGAACCTGCCATGGGACAAAGGAAGAGGGAAAGTCAGAACAGTCAGAAGTTGCAAAACAATTTTTTTTAAGAGTACTTGAGAAAGTACTTGAGAAAGAGTTTTTAGCTGAGTCCACCTAGCTTTAATAGCTGGGGCAGTTTGTTAGCTGCAGCCCAAGTTTTCCTGCATGCTGCAGGCTAAATGAACAACACTCAGCAAGACACAGAAGGCTGTGTTTTAAGGCAGGAAAGATCACCAACCCGCCGTTCCTCCTGGTCTTCAGCACCATGTCGTTGTTGCACTGTGGACACTTCCGAATGGGGACAGGCATCGATGGGTAGACTTCCTCTTGCTCTCCAATTTCTGTGGCTTCTCCAAAATACTGAGCCAAGGCCTGGTCCAGCCTATAAGAAACAAGCAGAGCATCCTATGTATCTTGTATGCAAAAGGAAATTGGGCAGCAACGCCCCCTGCACAGCCCCTCTGAGCTTCTCCACGAGCACATTGATTCAGCACCGTGCCCCTGGAACAGGCTAGATGCGGGTGCAACATGGAAGAGGTCAGTGCACTTGCTCGTGTCCTTCAGACATCTCTGAACTGAATTCAAAGAGTTTAATCTACAACTGGCCGTCAGTTGGCACCAGCTCGTGTCAGTGTGCCACGCCGTGAGTCAGCCTGCATGCGCTGGGCAGAGCTCCAGGGAGGCAGTGTGACAGGATCCCGCCCCAGGCTGGGCCCCAGACAACAAGCCAGCACCTCCCAGAACAGCCACGCAAGCAGAAGAGGGCAAAGACAACACTCACTTGTTGGCTCTGGCCACAGCCTCAATGAAGACTTGTTTGTACTTCTGGACCTGCTGCTGCAGCACTACAGATTTGTCTTTCTTCCCCTCACAGATCAGTTTCAGATCAGCCTCCAGCTCAGCTCGAAGGTCAGGCTTGGACATCTCATAGCCCATGGAATCGTAGCCTGAGGAGCACACCACATGGTGAGGGAAAGGACTGAGCAGTAAGGAACCTGCCCTCTTCCTAACAAGCGCTGCCCTTACCTTCAACCAGCCCCATGCCCAGGTGGCCTGGGAGGAACCTCTGGTCTGCTGTAAGGCCCACGTACATCCGTGTCTTGATCGTCTCGATGTGCTCGGCGTGAGTGGCATCAGTCCCTGAAAGCAGACAGGTTGTTGGTCAAACCAGGTGCCAGTAAGAGACTTCCCCTGTGCCTACTGTAGAGTGCCAGGTGCTGAAGGGACAAGAAGACAACTTATGGCCAGGGGTGGCACTGGACTTGCATCCCATGGGTGCTGAGGCCAAAAAGGTGCCAGCAAACACACCCTGGACCCTAAACTGCTCATCCCCTTAGGTGCTGTAGACACTCTGCAGACTCCTTAGGTTCTCTGCACTTTGCCCACCAGCTTCTGTCCCTCTGTTCTGCATGTTTAAGTGACTTATTGTCTGAAGTGACGCTTAGAGAATTCCCTCCTCTGAGGGTGGGAAAGAACTGGTACTAGGTAAGTTGAGGAGCTTACGAACAAGGCTCTCCCAGGAGTGAAAGGCCACGCTGCCAATACTGACCAATGCCATGTTTCTCCATGAGTGCAATGAGATCCGCTTCCGTGAGGAGCAATGGAGGGCTGGTTTCCCCATCAACCATCTCCACTGTAGTGGGCTGAAAACGAGACCCTTTCTGATACAGTGGGATAACCTGAAGGGAAGGAGAATCTCTTTGAGACGGCCTCCTGGACCGGTCACCAGAGATAAAATGTCATGCTAACGACAGGCTGACGCAGTAATACGGCAGCACCCTGTTTGTTCTGGATGACACCCAGCCCTGGAATGCTCAGGATTAGCCAGTAAAGAGCTGCCAGAGGCCACAGAACAGAACTGCAGCTCCTCTTGGTGATCAGCCCTCCCCGCCTGGAAGCAGCCCTGTATGGTCTCTGCTGTGCTGTCAGAAGGGGAAGAAGCTATCCGAAGCCGGCCCAATAAAGTGGCACAGGTCTCCAGCAGACGGCTCTAAGTGAGGCAGCCCGTAGGCCAGCAGTTGTCAGAGGACGTTCTGTAGGGGGGCCTGAAGCTGGCAGGAAAGCTGTCACATCAGTACCGCCCACGTGCAGTTTGAAACCCCACGTAAATCAGCCCTCCCATCTGCGTTGTTCACGGGTGTCACCTTGTCACTCCACTTCTCGTAGGGATAGACTTCCAGATAATTTCGGGCCAGGATCATTAGTCCCTGAGCAACGAAGCGCTCATTAGCGATGTCAATCTCCACAGTCGTTTCCTGTCCCCTGGCGTCCTGAGAGCAGCAGGCCAGGAAGTGGCGCACAATGAACTCGTACAGCCTCTGCTCGTTGCCCTGCCACCAAACAGCACAAGAGGGTCAGGCTCTCCTCCAGTGCCAGCAGCATGTTAAGAAATATTTGCGGGATCTCAGGTGAGGATAACGTGCTAAAGACCGTATTATTACGATTTCTGTCTCTGCCTTATCAAGCCGTACAGGCCATCCAGATCCAGCCACCTCTACTGAACTCACCTGCAGGCTGGCAGTGTACTTTGTGGGGTGGATGGGAGGGTGAGCCTGATCCGATTTGGTTCCACTCCGAGGGGTTGGCCCACCCTGATCCAAGATCCTCTGTGCAAATGCTCCCCAATTTGGGTCGTGTGTTTGCTGTTGCACCAAGGCAGAGAGGTTCAGCTCCTTGGGGAAAATGTTGGTCTCTGTTCGGGGATAGCTAATAAACCTGAAGAAAGACAGCAGAGCACTTTAAGAGGTGCTCCATCCCATTTTGGGCTAAAGGTCATTTCTTTTTGAAATATAAAGTTTTACCAAGACAAATCTTGCTTCCTTACCCTTGAGTATAGAGTTTTTCTGCTATTCTCATGGTTTCCTTTGCATTTATTTTCAATTTGCGGGATGCTAACTTCTCAAGTTCCTGTTTGGGAGAACCAGAAAAGATGCATTTGTGCATAATTCTGAGTGGTGAGTAAAACATCTGTTCAAAGCTTCTTTGGGATCGGTCTTTTCAGCGCAGTTCAAACATACCACAGTGTCCAGGGGCAGGGGCCTCCACTTGCTCTTTGGCTTGCTCCCAACCTCAACAACAGTTGCTACAGGATCCTAAATGCAGAGTAAGCAAAATGCAAAAATCTCCTTGAAGAGTTCACACAGACTTCTCTTCAAACATCTTGGGCAAGAAGGATGCGGGAAATGTTGGGCTGGAACTGGACCTCGTAACTATTCACAAGCTTTCCTACCTCCATACACATGTGGTAAAGGACCAGGCATGCTGTGTGGCTGAAGAGCCGGTTCCGCTTCCAGTTGAAGACCACGTTGCCATCTTCATGGTCATGTGTCACTGTGTTGAAAACCAGACCAGAGTTACACAGCAGTAACGTGGCTGAAAGACATCAGAGGCAATGGGGCCACGCTGCTGGTAAACCTTTCCAGTTCTGCTTAATGACTGCGGCAAAGGCGGAGGAAATCACCTCTGCAGCGCTGTTTGCTGGTTGCCCTGACATCTTTCCTTTCCAAAGACATTGAACCCTCCCCGCGATGGATGACAGCACTCGCTCTCCTCCAGCATACCTTTGATTTTATAGAAGGCTTCAGGAACAAAGGCCTGGATGGCTTTAAAGCGTTCGACCACAAACCCCAGAGTTGGGAACTGGCAGCTGCCGTAGCTGATCAGCTGATCCGCCAGTATATCGGGGAAGATCTTCCGGAGCCTCAGCGTCTGGAACCTGGTGAAGGCAGCACCTGAGACAGCAAAGTGGATGCTAGACCTGAATACAATAGCATTGGAGGATAATCACAATGCTGCAGAGGGCTCTTTTTATACTCTGAGTATTGATTTTGCTCTAATTTTAATACTACAGTTGGACTGGATGATCTTAGAGGTCTTTTCCAACCTTTATGATTCTATGACTGAAAGCTGCAGGAGCCTTTTGGTGCTGCATGCGCTGTTAACCTAACATTTATTTCAAAGGACATGTCTGCAGTGAAACGGGAGATGTGACTGAGCTGATTCTGATCTAAAAATGAGATTTACAACACTACAGGATGCATTTTTGTCTTGTGTTTCAAGACAAATTTTAACAATGCGAATTTGGCTGAATGAGAAGTGAGGAGGAGTCTGATAGCTAGCTCTCCAGTTTTTACAGCAAACTAGGAGTTCAAGTATTAACAGAAAATAAGCTTACTTTATAGGAGAAAACAGCTGACTGTCCTCTGCCTTCCTACCATGCTCTTGCTTGCTAGCTTTTGAAGAGCTGCATGCAGCAGCTCATGCCCAAAGCATGCTTGCTTACCTATCCTGAGGTCCAGCTCCTGCCTGACATCAACAGCATCACTGGTCCTCTGATCGGGGTGGGTGAGGTTCTCGCAGGCTGTTCTGACCGCGTGCAGCGTGATCTCTGAGAAACGTGCTCGGAACACCTGGAGGCTTGGCTTTACTAGCAGACAAAAAGAATAAAGTCAAAGTGACTCAAACAGCAATGGAAAGCATAAACCAATATGCGGCTGCCTTAAAAAGAGCGTGCTGCCATCCTGGTCTCATCTTTCCAAAAGATATTTGTGGTGTACCAGAGCCATGAACCCATCAGAACCTCAGCCAGTGGATTCGACCTGGCCACAGTCAGACTGGCAGCTGGGTAAGAATGCCATCTGTTGCCAGATGTGAGCAGCAACACCTGTTGAATCAGCACTGGGCTGGAGAGCAGACTGAGCCCAGAGATGCTCTACACACCAGCTTTGCATACGTGGATGATCTCGAAGCCGATGTTCTCCCCTTCTCGATCGCAGTCGGTCCAGATAACCAGGGCCTGGCACTGCTGCACCTCTCGTTCCAGGGTCCTCTGAGACAAGAAAAAAGCCCGGAATGAGCCATAGCCAGGCCACTGCCTTTGTCTCTGAATGTTAGCATGACTGACTCGCTAACTGAACATGAAATGCACAGTGTATCCATAGAGAGAGATTGTTGCAAGAAGGTTTTGTAAGCCTAACTCTCAGGAGATTAGGCAGCTTTCAAAAGAAATGAGTCATTCATTTACATCTAGCCCTTTATTAACAAACACTGCTTGGACTGGATTGTACCACAGCCTGTTTTCAATTTTGTAAAGTAGAGATGCAATTACCGGTTCCACATTTCTACTTTAAAGTTCCTTTACTGCTCTCATTTTACACTAGCAGGAGACTTCAGTGTAACAGAACACAGAAGTCCTAGAAAATCCAGGAGGAGTTTGCTAACTTTTAAGGACAAAGGTACAGTCTGCTCTCTGTCTGAGATAATATATGTAGAATCAACACCCAAACTTCAAGAGTTTCCAGGAAACTCATAAAAACGACATACCTTAATATCCAGATAATTCTCAGGACAGTATTTCTCGATTTCAGCATCAAAAAGAGCAAGAGGGTTGCAGCTGTGCCTGGTGAACAGAGGATAAACAGTGTGCATAACAAGCTGAAATATATCGTGAGGCACTAACTGGTGCTGCCTTGTGAGGAAATGGCATTCAGTGTTGGAATCCAACATACTATGGGCCTTGTCCTAGGCAACTGAAGAATTTCTGTGAAATGCTGAGCTATGTTTACTCAAAAGCAACAGAACCAAAATACAAATAGAGAAAATAGAGAATTGGGAAGGCAGCCCAAACCAAGCAGCTTCTCCTGTTTCACACACAGGGAACAAAACACCTCACTTCCCAGGAAAATTCTTAGTTGAACAAAGAACACAACAATGTCACTCCAGTCCTGGAATCAATTTATTTCCTTGGATTACTGCCTTCATGCATTTTCAGCAGTATTATAACTTTGTGTTGGTGCGTGTTTGCTTTTAGCGCTATGAAGACAGCACTTTGAGGCAGTATTTTAGCCATTCTGCACAGAATTTGATGCTTCTCATCCTGCTCTGCACAGCCACTTGAAGCACACTGTGTGACAGCCCCTCCCTGCCCCAGCAGTGTGGATTTCTGCTCCTGGAGCCGACGTGCTGGCTCTCCCAGCTGGTAAGGTCTGGCCTCGGGGGCACCACCAGGCATGTTCTGAGGAAACGTTCCCTCTGACAGCGTGGCTCATACTGACTGCAGCAGCCCTGTGCCACGGGAGCACTGCTCAGCTCTGGATCAGAAGCAGAGGACGCGCCTCAGACTGGAGGGGATGCGCTAAGTACGCACCATTTGCGAAACGGCAGCTTGAAATCCAGAGCCAGCAAGTGTCCTGACACGGATGTCATCACCACGGTCACGTTCTGCAAGAGACAGGGCATGGGAATTAGTGCCCATCCTTTGCTATGGGCCACCCAGAGCCCTAAAATCCTGACACAGTTCTCAACTGACACAAGCAGGGCCACCTCCCTCCTGCTTACTTTAACGGGCTCCTTTCCCTAAAGCCAGCTGAACCCACAGCCTTATCCCGATTCTTTGTCGGAAGCTCCCAATTCTAACTAACAAGATTTTCGACAAGTGGGAACACAGAAGAACAGAAAGCTGAAAGACAAAGCCATGGAAAGAAAACCTGACTTCTCCTTGTCTTTGGACAGAACTGGGTTGCATTTTATAACTTCTATTTATTTTATTTTTTTATAACTAGCGTTTTGCACTTCTCTGATCCAGCAGTGGAATGAAAGAAGACTCTACCTGGCCAAACATCTGGTAGTCGTACTCGTAGATCTTGTTGAACTTGGAAAACCCCTCTCTCTAGAAGGAAAAGAGAAGTTGCTAAGTTTGTGGCTCCTCACAGAAGCCAAACACATTCCAGCCCACCTTGTACAGACTGTTACAGCAGGGCACAGAGATACAGGGCAAGAGAAAATTGGCTCCTGTAGCTAAACCAGAAGGGCAAGGGAGGCTGCACAGAAATCACCTGTACCAGCTAGGGACACGGAGGTGGCGCTCTCCGGTGTAACGGTATTTTAAAACAGCCCTGAAGGGGGAGCCAGGGGTGGTGACCTCAGGACAGAGGTTTGCTTATCAGTGCTGGCCAGTTACGGCCCCACTCCTGGCACACAGCTGTCCCACTCCAAACAAATCAGTGTGCCAGCTCAGGGCCCCTTCCCCCTAACTGAGATTTATGGAAGTTTCTGCAGGGGTATTTGCACCGTTTCCTACAGAAGCGTGGCAATATCTTACTTGACTGAGACTGCCAGTGCTCAGGTTCTCGATAACACAGTGCTTCTGGACCAGAATTATGTTTGAATGCACAGTCCAGTTCCTTAGCCTGGACATACCAAGTAATTATGCAGCCTGTGAAAAGTCCCAAAACAAAGCAGCAGCAGAGAAGAGATCTTTGAACTCCACTTCTCCAAACCACAGACCATCTTTGCTTTGTTCTGCGAACTACAGTACACCCCTGATACTTGCTGACGCTGCAGAAGCAGTGCTTTCTGACTGGGCAGCACACACCAACAGCTGTTTTCAGTTCCTGAAGGCTCCTACAGAGCTAGGAACAACAAAGGGAACCCCCCACTGCTGAGCTCGGCGCCTGGAGGAGGCAGTCTGGACAGAGAGCACAGCTGGGGAACTGAAACCCAACAGGACCTGAGGCAAAAGGAAAATGGGTCCAAGACTCCCAGATACATTTGGGCAAGTGGTTCTTGTCCACTTCACAAGTGAAGGTTGTTCTTGTACCCCTGTGTGGACAGAGAGGGCCAGGGATCCCATGCCAAGCTCTGCACAAGACACAAAGCAGAGACCAGGCCTGAGCTGCATGCCCACCGAACACGGGCTCTGGTGGGCTGCCTGTCTGCAGGCACGTGAGCAAGAAACACCAAGTGCTGTGTTCCTACCCGCCGCATTCTGCTGTTGGAGAGCAGATCTGCGATTCCTCGGGCAGCGTCGTTCTTCTCAGCCACGCACAGCACCTTCCTGATCCTCTGCAGTGCCACGTCCTCCGCAGCCCGTGAGGAGAAGCGCCAGGGCTGAGGCAGCATCCTGAGCCCCCAGCCTGCAAAAAGCCTGGCTTGCAAGTTCATCACAGGCAGCAGTGACAGCTCCCGCGGCACCAAGGCATAGTGCTGTGCCCTTGCTCCAGGGCTGGTCCCTGCAGGGGAGACGGCCTGCTTTAGGACAACAGGCATTGCCTGGATGCCACAGAATGGTGGGGTTGGAGGGGACCTCCCAGCCTCCCCAGGGGCTGGCTGCCACCTCTTGGGTCAGGCTGCCCAGGGCCCACCCAGCCTGGCCTTGAGCACCCCCAGGGATGGGGCACCCACAGCTGCTCTGGGCAGCCTGGGCCAGGGCCTCACCGCCTCTGGGGACAGAATTTCCTCCTCACATCTGACCCAAATCTCCCCTCTTTCAGTTGAAAACCACTCACCCTTTGCCCTAGCACTACCAGCCCTGACGGAGGCCCTCCCAGCTTCCCTGCAGCTCCCTTCAGGCACTGGAAGGCCGCGGTGAGGTCTCCCCGCAGCCTTCTCTCCCCCAGGCTGCACACCCCCCGCTAATCAACACAGGAGAGCTGCCCCAGCCTCTGAGCATCCCCGCGGCCTCCCCGGGACCCGCTCCAACAGACCCACACCCGGCTTCTGCCGGGGGCCCGGAGCCACCCGCAGCGCTCCAGGCGGGCTCTCCCCTCCCCTCCCCACCTCACGCCCCCTGCATCTTCCCGAGCCCGGGGGAGGGCCCGGGGCATGCCCCCAGCACGGCTCGGGCTCCTCAGCATTGCGGGGTGAGGCTCCGGATCCCCTCGCCCGGCTCCGGG
>VXAV01007476.1:34464-48617 GCA_013399715.1 Alectura lathami
GGCCGGGGCGGCCCGGCTGAAGCGGGGCCGGGGCGGGGCGGCCTCGGGGCTCCATGTCGGGCCCCCCTCCCTGCGGGAAATATGATCAGCGCCCCCGACGTGGTGGCCTTCACCCGGGAGGAGGAGGAGCTGGGGGACGAGCTGTGCCGGGAGCCGCCGCTGCCCGAGGAGTACTCGGTGCCGCTCCTCCCCTTCGCCGGCCACGGAGCCAACCCCTGGGCCAAGGTCGCCAGCTCCAAGTTCACCCGGGACTTCATCCTCATCTCCGAGTTTTCGGAGCAGGTGGGGCCCCAGCCCCTGCTGACCATCCCCGATGACGCCAAGGTGCCGGGCAGTTTCGATCTCAATTATTTTTCCCTGCGGATCATGTCGGTGGATTACCAGGCTTCCTTCGTGGGGCACCCTCCGGGCTGCGCCTACCCGAAGCTGAACTTCGTGGAGGACTCCAAGGTGGTGCTGGGGGACTCGAAGGAGGGGGCCTTCGCCTACGTGCACCACTTGACGCTGTACGACCTGGAGGCCAGGGGCTTCGTCAGGCCCTTCTGCATGGCCTACATTTCTGCTGACGAGCACAAGATCATGCAGCAGTTCCAGGAACTCTCCGCTGAGTTCTCCAAAGCCTCTGAGTGCCTCAAGACGGGGAACAGGAAGGCGTTTGCTAGCGAGCTGGAGAAGAAGCTGAAGGATCTGGACTACACCAGGACCGTGCTGCACAACGAGACCGAGATTCAGAAGAAAGCCAACGACAAGGGGTATTACACGACCCAAGCCATCGAGAAAGCCAACGAGCTGGCCAGCGTGGAAAAGTCCATTATTGAGCACCAAGATCTGCTGAAGCAGATCAGGTCATACCCCTACAGGAAGCTGAAGGATTCCGACTTCCACCCCTACGAGCCCGAGGGCGTGCCCGAGCAGGCTGGCGCGGGCAGCGAGCAGGACCTGGCTGCCCCAGACCTCGCCGAGCTGGGCGAAACGCAGCTCTACTCCCGCGTGCCCTCCTACACTCCCAAACTCATCAAAGCGAAGTCCACCAAATGCTTTGACAAGAAGCTGAAGACGCTGGAGGAGCTCTGCGATGTTTATTTTTTCACCCAAACCCTGGATCAGCTGCATCAGATTGAGAGGACTTTCCGAGGTGACGTGTGCTACCTCCTGACAAACCAGATCAGTCGGGCGCTTTTGAAGCAGCAAAGCGTGACTAACTTTCTCTTTGAAGATGCATCTTTTCTAGATGAGAAAGCACCTGAAAAGCAGTACAGGGGCTGCCAGGGGCTCGGTCGAGATGCCGCTGACGGAAAGTGTTCGGAGTCCCCCACCCCTAAGGTGGTTATCAGCCTGGGGTCCTACAAGTCCAGCGTGGAGTGCGTCCCGATCAAGATGGAGCAGGGCATCGAAGACCCTCAAGACCCCGCAATGACAGAGTCTGTAACGTTTGAACCCCAGGACAACCTGGACTATCTCGACGCAGATATCAAAGGGAGCATCAGCAGCGGCGAGAGTATCGAAGTTCTTGGAACAGAGAAATCCACGTCTGGGCTGACCAAGTCGGACAGCCAGGCCAGCCTGCCCGTCAGCCCGAGCCCCCAGGTGGGCAGGAGCAAGGTGGGCAGCAGGAGGACCGTCAGCGAGGACAGCATCGAGGTTCTCAGCACCTGCCCCTCCGAGTCACTTATCCCGGAAGATTTCAAAGCGAGCTACCCAAGTGCCATTAACGAGGAGCCGTACGCGGACGGGGAAGAGGGAGGCCTTCGTTTCACCCCCAGACTAAACCCGGACAATGCCGACGAGCCGGAGGATGGCTCAAACCGAGACGACTTGGCGCAGGTTGATTCTGCCTGCTGCATCGGAAAGGAGAGCCCCCGCTTCCTCGAGCCTCTGCCCGGCCTGGGCCAGAAGCAGTGCGACGAGGACGGGGTGGTCAGGATCCCCCCGCAGCCCTACCGACACGCCGAGCAGGGGCCGCGCGGCGGCCTGGCGGGCTCCCCGCCCCGCGACAGCGCTCCGGGGGGGCTCCTTCCCCACGAGCTCGACTCGCATTACCCCGCGGGCGGCAGGGAGGCGAGCGGGGCCGGCCCGGACGAGTGCTCGGACTCCACGAGCTACATCAGCAGCGCCGCCTCCACCTGCTCCGACCGCTCGCCGTCTCCCGCTCACCCCGCCTGCCTCGCTGGCGAGCGGCACAAGAAGAAGGCCGGGCAGAACGCGCTGCGCTTCATCAGGCAGTACCCCTTCGCCCACCCCGCCATTTACTCCCTGCTCAGCGGGAGGACCCTGGTGGTGCTGGGGGAGGACGAAGCAATAGTCAGGAAGCTGGTGACCGCGCTCTCCATCTTCGTGCCCAACTGCGGCGCTTACGCCAAGCCCGTGAAGCACTGGCTCACGTCCCCGCTGCATGTGGTGGATTTCCAGAAGTGGAAGCTCATCGGGCTCCAGAGGTAAATCGGGGGGCGGGGGGGTGCTCTTGGAGGGCCCCCTGTGTGCTTTGCTGTTCCTCCCACCGCCTCCTTCCACAACTCTTAACGTTTCTGGCTGTAATTGTTTCTGAGGCAGCTGCTTGGGTACGCAAAGCAAGACCGTGCCTGCTGCCGTCAGAGGGAGCGTCCTGAGCACCTGCGTTTCTGGTGATGGGCAGAGGGGCAAAGCCTGCTGTGGTGCTGGACCCTCTCGGAGGGGTACGGGTGCAGAGGGTGTTCATTATGTGCTTTATAAAGGCCCGAGGAGCTCAGCATGGAGCTGGAACCGCAGCTCAGACGCAAAGGGAATTTCTGCTCAGGGTGAAGAGCATCGCTAAGGCAAACGTCGCCCAGCACCCAGTGCTGAAATGTGGCTTTGTAGTTTGTTTTAGCAAATAGCGATTGCTCAGCTCTTAGGATTTTGGCCCTTGCTTTGTTGTGGCTGTGGGAAGGATTGTCTGCGTGTCACCGGGGCATGCTCCGGGTGCAGGTGTGCCCGGGAGCGCCCACCGCTGTCGCTGAGCTGGGGAACATGAATCAGAGTGGCAAGAAGGTGGCCCACCGCTCAGCGCCAGGCTCGGCTGGCTCCTGGAGGAGGTTTCTGAGTGTGCTGGGAGCCAGAATACAGACATCTGCTGCCGGGCTGCTGGCTGTTTTATCTCTGGTGGCTGTGGATGGCTGAATTACCCCGAGCTGCGAACTTGCCCTGGTTTCTGTGCTCGCGAGGCAGGCTGGCAGCTCTGCCAGCTGCTGCTTCCAGACCGCTCTGCCTGCTGGAGGCTGAGCGAATGCTTCCAGCGCTGTTTTGGGGTGCTGCGTCTCGTGCAGCCCCATGCTGCCCGGGCACGGGGGCAGCTCTTGCAGCAGCGGTTGGTGCTTCTGCTCTGGGGCTGGGAGCTGCCCCTCACTGCGGCGGTGTGAGCCAGGCAGAGCTGAGGAGCAGCAGGCAGGGTGTGCGTAGGCTTGTAATTTGCATTTAAGTAACGTTAATTTAGGCTCGGTGAGTAATTGCACGTTGTGAGCCTGCTGTGGATTTGCATCTGGGTGAAGGATGCCTCGGTTCAGCCCGGGAATATCCTGCTTTAAGGGTGGCTCCCTTGGTAAAGGAAGGGCAGAAGGTTTCGTTCCTCTTCAGGCTGTGAGCACACCAGGGCAGCTCCCTCCCAAAACAGACAGATGGGGGGGGAAGGTGGAGGCAAGGGGGTTTCTGTTCCCCTATTGTCACATCCCGAAGCCAACAGCTGCTGCAAGATCTGCCTCTGTTCACTGGAGATGTCGCTTCCCTCCCAACTTGTCATCGTTTCTGTGTCTGCGAGGGAGGGAGCAGCCCGCAGGGCTGTCGGCAGAGCAGCATGCGAACAGCGCGGATCGGTGCGCGTGGGCTCCGGCAGACCGGGGTTTCCTTGGGCTCTGGCAGACTGGAGGGGCTGTGTGGCCATCCTCTGCCACGCCAGCCGTCGTCTGCCCAGAACGTGTCTTGTGCAAGCTCCTAAGCTGGACGGAGAGTGTGTGCGATGCAGGGGCACGGCAGTCTGCTCCAGAGCTCTCTGCTCTCCTCCTGCTTTAAACTCTGTTTCTCTGCTCTCGTAGAATCACAGCATGGCTGGGTTGGAAGGGACCCTACAGCCTCCCAGCCCCTGCCGGGGGCTGGCTGCCCCCCCCCCAGCTCAGGCTGCCCAGGGCCCACCCAGCCTGGCCTTGAGCACCCCCAGGGACGGGGCACCCACAGCTGCTCTGGGCAGCCTGGGCCAGGGCCTCACCGCCTCTGGGGACAGAATTTCCTCCTAAATCTGACCCAAATCTCCCCTCTTTCAATTTAAAACCATTCCCCTTGTCCTGTCACTGTCACACCGTGTCACAAGTTGCTCTCCTCCCGTTTATCAGCTCCCTTCAGGCACTGGAAGGCCGCAGTGAGGTCTCCCCGCACCCTTCCCTTCTCCAGGCTGAACACCCCGCAGGCTGACGGAGCAGAGATGCTCTCCTCCAGCTTTAACCTCTCTCCTCCTCTTCCAGGACGGCATCGCCAGCCGGGGTGAGCGCGTTGCACGCCCTCAGCCGCTACAGCCGCTACGTCAGCATCCTTGACGCCGATAGTAAGACCCTCCGCTGCCCGCTGTACAAAGGCGCCGTGGTGGCCAGGCTGGCGGACCACCGCACGCAGATCAAACGGGGCAGCACCTACTATATGCACGTCCAAAGTGTCCTCACGCAGCTGTGCTCAAAAGCCTTCCTCTTCACCTTCTGCCACCATCTGCACCTTCCCATCGCTGAAAGGGAGCTGGAGGAATCCGTCGCAAGCCGCAGGATGAACTTCCTGAGGCTTCAGCTGGGCCTCGCCAATGAGGATATCAAAATTGTACAGTATTTAGCTGAGCTGCTGAAGCTGCAGTACCTCCAGGAACCCGGCCGGGGGGTGAACCCCCTGCTCAGATTTGACTACGTTCCCAGCTTTTTGTACAAAATCTAGCACTGCGTGGGCTGCCTGCCTGCGCGCTTGGATTCTGGTAACGATCATCCGTGCTTGGCGTCGACGCTGTCTGCAGTAGCTGTCATACATCAGGAAAGGGGCAAAGAAGCCGTTGTGTCTGCAAGTGTCTCTGCTCTGTAGAAACCGGTCTCTGAGGGACTGGGTTTCTGCGCGGTTCCCTCTTGCTGAGGATGTAGGTGTTCCACCACGTGCAGCACTGGGCACGCCGGTGTTAAACGCTAGAGGGGACGCTGCTGACTCCTGAAGCGTGTTGCGGCAGCGCCCCAGGGGCATTATGGCAGGGAGGGAGAGGTGGGCTGTCCTGGGGTGCAGTGCTTAGTGCAGGGCTCTGCGCGCTCCTGCCGTGCTCCTGAATGCTCTTGCTCCCTTCTGTGGAGCCAGGGCAGGGACCAGCAGGGGAATGTGAAGGTCCCGTGATGTCGTTAACTGCCTGGTGCCCCCCGTGAGCGCGGGGTGTAAGCCGTGTGCGCGCAGAGCTCCCTGGCAGGGTGGCGGTGTGCGGGTACTCTGTGACTTGTGAGTTTCCTGGCACGTCCCAGAGCTGCTGGTCCCTGAGGGATGGCAGTGGAGGCACGAGTGCTTCTCTCCAGAAGGTGTTGGCCAGTTTCTCAGTTCTGTTAAAACCTGGAGCGGGGAAGGGCTCCTTGAGCCGGCTGGCACCTGGGCTGCACTGCTGTGAATGTAGAGCGCTGTGCCTTGTCCATTTGTCACCTCTTGTTTGCTGGGCGGCCTCTGAGAAGGAATCCTGAAAGCCAGTGAGGCTGAGGAGAGGTGGGAGCTGAACACGGCAGGCTTGGAGAGCCTCTCTTCAGGTGCTTTCTGTGATGGGAGACAAACAGTGCAGTTCAGCGAGCCCCTGGAGCAGGCTGCCCAGCTGCTGCGATGCTCAGGAGAGGGCAAGAGGAATGTGTTGGATTCCGCGTTGTGTCCATACAGTTTTTGTTTTGGTTTTTTTTGTGTTGCTCTGTGGTAAAGCAGAGTCAGTGTCACTGCATGCTGCTGCTGGCTGTGCCAATTGATTTTATCGCCACGCCTTCGCCGTGTCTCGACTACCTCTCACGTGCTGCTCCGGGGAGTTCTGGATGGGGCAGAGCTGCAGCTCTGAGCCCGGTCGTGAGGACTTTCCCTTCAGAGCTTCCACGCTGCTGTCAGTGCCAGAAGGGCTGTGCCACCGTCCTGGTGACGCTGCTGGAAGATTGTTCCTGTGGGTGTTGGAGCTTTGTGCTGGGCACAGCGCTTCCCTCTGGTACTCCTGAGCAAGAGGAAAAAGGTCTTGCTAGGAAAGGTAGCTTGCTTTTATTTATTTTAGCACTCTTCGGATTATGGGGTGAGAACAGCTGAGATCTTACAAGATCAGCTGAAATACTGCTTTTCTAATTTTTGTTTGCTTGTTTTTAAAGCCTCTGTTTACCATGATCATGTAAGACAGCGCTGGAGCGGAACGTGATCCTTCCGTGCCTGGGGATGTTGCTGTGTGGATGGAGGCTGGGGTTTGTCAGCGTGAGCCTGACCCTGTTGAAACTTGCTGTGATAACTGCACTGCTCGGGAATCTGTGCCCCACAGGCAAGGAGCCTCCCTGGGGAGGCTGTTAGCTGGCTGCCAGCGTGTCAGTACTGCAGCCTCCTCTTCCCCTGCCTGCAGAGGGCTCTTGGCGTGGTCCAGGAGGTACAAACCGACAGGGCAAAGAGCCTCTTGGAATGTCAGCGTTATTGTGGTGGCTTGCAGCGAGACACTTGAGCTTGTGGTACCCTCCAGAGAGATTTCCAGGGCCTGGGGTCACTGCTGTGTGCCTGTGCATGGGGCCTGCACAGCGCATTCAAAGATCTTTTGCTTCTCTGCATCCGTCCGTGTCCCCCTGTACGCTGCTATCGCGTGCAGCTGGGTCTGCTGGTGGAAGACTTCCACGCCCATAGAAAACTTTCTGAAGCGACTCCGGGTGTCTCCTTGTCGATCTGGGGGCATCTGAACAACTTCCAAAGGAATGCGGAGGCGAGATTCCCTGGGGGAAAGAAGGCAGCAGGCAGGCAGGATGCAGGCAGCTTCGGGCTGACTCACGGCTCTGGAAGAGTGTTGGTCACAGCTGGGGAGCTCTGTGATGCTGCGTGGGCTTGAGGAGGGAGGGGGAACCTCTCTGCCTGCTGACTCATGAGTCTCTGCCTGCAGGCTGACAGCTCAGAGCAGGACGGGTGATCAGCGTTGGCTGGTTTTAGTCACAGTGGTCTTCGCCTGGAGTGTTCTTGAGCTGGCAGAATTGTCCCTCTACCAGACCTCTGCTGACACTCAAGGCTGTGTTGAGCAATACTTGCACTTCTGACCTGCTTCATCTCTCCACCCCAAAGCAGTTCTCAGTTTCGGAGGTTGCCTTGGGGGCTTCACTGGGACCGTCACCTGGAGCAGGAGCTGTGTGTTACCTGCCGCCGGGCTGTTGAGCAGAAGCTCTGTGGAAACGTGCCTGGGAGCGTTGGCCCTAAAACCGGCTGGTGCTGTGGGCGACCGTGGGCAACCCTGGAGCTCGCCTTCGTGCGCCAGGCAGCGAGGAGCTGCGTGGGGCTCTGCCAGCCCTGCGTGCACTGCTTCTCCCGGAGGCAGCAGCAGGGGGGAGTCGGATGCAGCTGGTGGTCCAGGAGCTGAATTCCTCTTTGCTCAGTCACCATTCTGTCTTTCTGATCTGGCTGCACGGTAAAGATGTGGCACTTCAAGACAGTTTCCTCATCTTCGCTGTGTTACCTCACTGCTTTCCAATACTAGCAGGCTCACGACAAGTTAAGATCTTAGTACCACCAGCCCCTGCCACGAATCTCGTCGCGTGCGTTAGCTGGCTCGTGCCGCGCGCGATGCCAGCAGCTCCTCACCTCCCCCTCGCGCCAGGCCCCACCGTGTCGTGCATGGCCCCCGCCCCGCACTCCTGCATGCTGCCTGCGGCTCCGGCGTCTCTGTGGCTGCTGTGGGCCGAGGCTTTCAAGGCCAGCTGGAGAATTCATCAGAGCAGGGCTGGGAGAGCAGGGCTCGGCCTGCACGCTCCTCTGGCTCCCCGCGCCGTGCTAGCTGCTTTCGTGCCCCGCCACAGGAAGGGTCAGCCGTGGGGGTGGGCGACAGTAACCCTGCACAGGTCTCATTTCTCAGAGAATAGTGCTCGGATTTACCTTCATCCAGTAGCAATCACTTCGAAGCAGCTCCTAAGCTGTCTTGCCTTGCCTAGGGGAGCACTGCCCATACTCTAGCAATATTAACCCTTCTGTAAGGGGTGGGAGAAGCGCTTGAGGAGGGAGAGCCGACAGCTCCCCGCCCCCAGGCCCGTCGGTTAGTTTTCATTCAGCACTGGGATGAACGTGGGTGGCCCCGAGCCCGTGGTCTTGGGGCAGGCGACTGCCCACGCTGCTGGTTTGGTGTCTCGGAGAGCCGGGCAGGACCCACTGCAGGACGCAGGGCTCGCGGCGGTGCTCTGGGAAGGCACCTACAGGTGTGACAGGCAATGCAGCGAGCTGCGCGGGAGCGCCCGCTCCGTGCTGTGCCCCAAAAGCACAACGTCAGACTGAGCAAAACTGCGCCCTGCTGCTCGAGGGAGCCTAGCGCTTGCTGCCAGAGCTGGAGAGGACCCAAGCCTGCAGCTGGCTGGCCCCTGAGGTGCGTTTTAACTGGAAGGCAGACACAGGGTACCTGGCCCTGCTGCTCGCCCCGGCACAGGGCGAGCGGGGATGGGGATGGGGCTGGGGCAGGAGCTGCCTCTGAGGGCCGCGCGTAGGCTGCGATGAATTCTCATCTTATTTTAAAGCACTGTATCCTATTACTGCATGTTGAGTTACGTGTGCGTGCCTGTGTGTACCGAATGCTTGCGTCAGTAGTTAGAGGGAGCGTGACCGGGAGAAATCCAAGAAGCATGTCTCAGTGTCGTGCTGTAAGTGTTACTGCACAAGAGTTTAACAGATGTTAACACCAAATGACTAGTCTGAGAAATGTACTTTTAAAAAAAAAATTATTTATTTGGGTTCAGATATTTTTGAAATACAAAAATTGGTGGTATTTTTTAAAGCTTATAATTCTTGTCATACATTGTGGTTAAATTCTTAATTTTTCTGTGCTTATTAAAAAATGGTTCTACCTAAGCTTTGTGCTCGGAGGCCTGAGAACCCCCTGGAGGCATTGGTACTTGGTGGAGCCGGACTGGTGATCCCAGCAGGGCTGTTCTCAGTGGGCTTGGGGCAAGGCTTGGCCTTGGCAAAGCATGGGGAACCCGAAAGCACAAAGGGAGAGCTGGTGTGTGTGTGCGAAGGCAGCTCCTGGAGCCTGAAGTCAGGAAGGCTCCTGAAGGCTGTGCAGTTCCTGGGCACTGGCTCCTGGGGGACACGGGCGTCCCTCCCGGCCGTGGCATTGTGGTCGAGGCAGCCAGGAGGCCTGTGGACCTCATGTGCTGCTCCAGCCAGAGCTGGATCAACCCCAGACCTGGGGGTTAAGGTGTGTAACATCTGGTGGTGGAAGGGTTGGGCTCCCTGCATGGGGGCTGTGCTCAGAGGGGCTCCTGTGTCCTAATCAGGAGGGGAGAGGTGAGGAAGAGCCAAACGAGGAGCTGCTGCTGCACGGGGCCGATGCCAGCAGGGAGGTGCAGGGAGAAGGCACTGGGGTGATGGACTCACACTGGGGGTGCGAGAGTGCAGCGGTCCAGGGCGTGTCCTTGGCTCTGGGAGCGGGCACGGTGCCGCCCTCACAGGACCGGCAGTCCTGGGAGCGGGAAGGTCGCTGCAAAAGCCTCCACTTCTTCCTTCAGCGCCTTGAACTCCCCCTGGTATTTCTCCTCCTCCAGTTTCGCCTTGAATTCCTTCAGCGTGGCCTTGGGGCTCATGTCATTCTGCACACGCAAGGTCAGCTCAATCCCTGCCAGGGTGGGAGATGCGTGGCTCAGCCCCCGTGGCGGGCAGCTGCCACGTCCAGCGGCTCTCCCAGCCCTGCCCGGGGGAGCCACAGCTGCGGTAGGGCTGGGGCTGCTCCCCGAGATGCTTGGGAGAGGAGGAGCAGGGCTGCGAGGGACTCGCTGCCTCGTGCCACTGCCTGCCCCAGGAGATGGGAGCCTCACCTCTGTGGATGAACCGAGCCACCGTGCGGAAGTCGTCCTGCCGGAAGCCGCGGGAGGTGAGAGCCGGCGTCCCGAAGCGCAGACCGCTGGGGCGCAGGGCGCTGACGTCACCTGCGCCAGAACAAGCAGTGTGTGACCGAGCCAGGTACCGGAACCGCCTCGCACGGGGACCTGGCCTGGCCCCGAGTGACTGGGAGCTCTGTGGGAAGCTCCACAGGGCACGGGGGATGCCCAGCCCGTGGGGCAGGGCACAGTGGGGCTCAGGGGTGCCTACCGGGGCACGTGTTCTTGTTGCAGGCGATGGAGCAGATCTCCAGCACCCGCTCGGCCCGGCCGCCGTCTGTGCCTCTGCTGCGCAGGTCCAGGAGAATGAGGTGGTTGTCAGAGCCCCCTGCAGAGAGAGATTTGGGGATCGGGGTAAACACTGCTCAAAACCAGAGCCCTGCCCATCATGTCCATGCACATGTTGCCCTGGTGGCTGGCTCAGACCCGGCACCTGGAGCTGTCCCCAAGCAGCCGAGGCCGTCCCTTACCCGTGACGATGTCGTAGCCCAGCTCCATCAGCGCTGCTGCCAGCGCCTTGCAGTTCGCGACCACCTGCTGCTGGTAAGCCCTGAACTCGGGCGTCATGGCCTGCTGCAGCGCCACGGCGATCCCTGGGGGCGAGGCCAAGCAGGTGAGCTTTAGGGGGCCGACAGAAGTCATCCCAGAAGCCAAGCTAGCTGATGGACGATCCCTTCCCCTACCCAGGCAGGATGGGGACAGCCTGGTTGCTCTTTGGGCAATGCTGCGCCAAGCTGGCTGCTCTTTGCTGCCCTGTCTCCCAGTCAGAGCTCCCTGCACTGATGCTGGGGCTCAGAGCCGAGCCAGGACATCTGTGCTGCTCCCCACCGTCCCACGCAGCCAGCCCCGCGTGGACGCGTACCTGCGATGGCGTGGTTGTGAGGGCCTCCCTGCAGGCCAGGGAAGACCGCCTGGTTGATGAGGCTCTCCAGGTTGTAGAGCGTTTCCTTGCCCGTCTTGGGGTCCACGCTGCGGGTACCTGCAGGAGGAGAGAGCAGGGTCACCCACACGACAGCTCCAGACCTTTCTGCCCTTTCTCCTTCCCAGCTGGAGCAGGAAGGAGCTTCAACCTGCAGCTCCCTGCAGCCCGGGTGCAGCGTTTGTCCCGGCCCACGTCAGGCACCTTTGCGGTAGAAGATCATGCCGGCCCTGCAGCCCCGCAGGGTCTTGTGGGTGGTGGTGGAGACAACGTCACAGTGGTCGAACGGGGAGGGCACGACGCCGGCAGCCACCAGCCCGCTGATGTGGGCCATGTCGGCCATCAGGTAGGCGCCGTTGGCGTCGGCGATCTGCCGCATGCGGGCGTAGTCCAGGTTGCGCGAATAGCAGCTGACACCTGCGGGGAGACAGCGCGCAGTGGGGACGGGAGTGGGTGCTTGAGGGCCCCGGGACAGGCTGGGGATGGGAACAACCCTGCTGAGGGCACCAGCTCCTGCCAGCGTGGATGTGTCAGAGGTCTCCTGGCACTCCTAGGGCAGTGGTCGCGGCCCTGAGCTGACAGAGCGCAAGGAGCGTCTGGACACTGCTCTCAGACACAGGGTTTGGGTGGTGCTGTGTGGAGCCGGGGGTTGGACTTGATGATCCCCGTGGGTCCCTTCCAGCTCGGGGTGTTCTGTAGTCCTATGATTCTGCAGCATCCCACTGCAGGTGCTCACTGGCTCCAGGGGCCACCCCGATCGGTGTCCGAGGGCTGCTCCTTACCCGCTATGATCAGCTTGGGGTGGAACAGGCGGGCGTTCTCCTCCAGTCGGTCATAGTCGATGTAACCGGTCTTGGGGTTCACCTGGGAGACAAAGAGTTCAGCCAGCTTAGCATGGGCAAGGATCAGCTGCTGTTACTCGACTTCAATCACGTACAAAGATCACACCCTGGCCCCCACTGGAGCAGCTCTCCGTACCTTGTAGGGCATGGACTCGAAGAAGACAGAGGTGGCAGAGATCTTCTTCTTGTCCGTCATGAACCCGTGGGTGAGGTGGCCCCCGTCGGGCAGGTCCAGCCCCATGATCCTGCCGTGGGGCTCCACCAGGGCCGTGTACACCGCGAAATTAGCGGGTGACCCTGCGGTGGGAGCACACCGGGCTGGCTACGGGTGCTGGGGCTCGCAGAGGCTTGTGCAGCCCATGCTGGCTCCCCTGGGGACATCATTACCTGAGTAGGGCTGGACATTGACGCCCCACTTCTGGGGGTCGAGCTGATACGCCTGCAGGGCTCGCTTCTGGCACAGCCTTTCCAGTTCATCTACGAACTCGGTCCCACCGTAATACCTGCCGGTAAAGCATGGGGCAGGGGTTGGTGTGTGCTGAGAACAAACCTCAGGGGGCTAAACTCAGGCTGTTTATTCAGAAATGTGTGCCTCAAGGTGGGCGTGGCAGCGTGGATGGTCCCTGTCCCCTCCCTGCAGGGGTCTGGGGCGGGTCAGGCTCTCCCCAGCCCCATACCTCTGTCCTGGGTAGCCCTCAGAGTATTTGTTGTTCAAGCAGGATCCCAGTGCCTCCAGGACCGCGCGGCTCGCAAAGTTCTCCGACGCAATCAGCTCCAGCCCCAGCCTCTGCCGCTGCTTCTCCTTCTTGATGATGCTGTACACCTGGGGGAGGGAGAGAAACAGCTTCGCTTGTGCCAGCGCTGCACAGAGGGGTGGGTGCTCCGTGGCTTGGGATGCACCCTCCGAGGGGACAGGGCAATGGAGAGCAGCCTGAAAGGCACAGAGGAGGAAGACCAGGTCCCTTCTTGGTACAGCTGATTGAATGTGTCCTGCCACATTCAGGGTTTCTATCTGCCACAAAGCTGGCAGATAATTCACCTGTCCCTTGGGCTACAGCCAAGGGCAGCTGCCACGCTGCCGGATGCCTGGAGGGTGCTGGGCCTGGTGCAGGCTTTTGAGCTTCAGGCAGAGAGTTGTGAGCAACGGACGGGAAGTTACAGCGGTGAAACTTGCAGGTGGCTGGAGGATGCCCTCTCTCTGCAGGCAGCGAAGGCGCAGGGCATGGCCGAGTCCCAGCAGCTCAGCCTTGCACGGTGCCCCTGGCTTGAGAAGGCTGGCACGGACCACAGCTCTCACCTCCGGGTCGTTGCTGTCAAGTGGCTCCAGCACCATTTTGTTGTGGGAGGCCCAGAGCTCAGCGGTGGGGAGGCCCCCGGTGCCCTGTGCCGCATTCGCCATCTTCCTGCTGCCTCCAACAGCGCCTGCAGGCAGAGAGGGGAGTGAGTTTGCTACAGCACTTCGGCCGTTTCCAGTACCCTCCTGTCACTGCCCCCACCGGCGCGTTGCACAACGAGGTTGTGGGGCTCCCCCACCCCGTCCTGGCACCTGCAGATGTGGAGGGCCCATGCACAGAGCAAACTTAATCAACTCCAGCAGTACTTTTTCCTCTTGCTCAGGCTTTAAGCCCGAGCCTGCCTTAAACAGGAGGCAGCAGCAGCCCCCCAGCACTTTTACAATGCCAAGCACAAGCTCCCGGCCTGAGTGGCAGCCCAGCTTCAGTCTTGGCTGAGCACAATGCCCCTTTTTATCCATTAACCCCACAAGGCCAGCCGAGGGCCGTGAGCTGGTTATTAAGCAATCGCGTTCAGTTTGCAGGGTTGAGCAGCAAGGCCCCGCAGGGCACAGAGACTCGGCTGCCCCCGGGGCCTTGCTGGCAGCGGGGAAGCACTGCCACAAAAGCTGGGCGGCAGCGAGGAGGAACGGGCTGGGAGAGGGCAGGGTGCAGCGTGCTGGCCTTGAGCAGGGCTGCTGGGTCCGGGCACAGGGCTGCACAGGGCTGCAGGGAGAACAACGCTGCCCCTTCTCCTAGCAGGCACAGACCCCTTGCCAGCCTCCTGGAGGGGCGTGGGCGCAGCGCTGGCACTTCCCCTGCTCCATCCCCACCTGGCTCGAGCAGGAAGGTCCTGCCCTGACAGCAGCACCGCCGCTTGCCCTGCCCTGCCCTGCCCTGCTCCCACCCTGCGCGGCCTTTGCCCGCCGCCCCCCAGCCCGGCACCGCACCCTGTCCCGATCCCGATCCCGATCCCGATCCCGATCCCGGTCCTGGTCCCGGTCACGCTGAGCCGCCGCGCGGGAGCCCGCGCGCCCAGCATATGCCG
>VXAV01007476.1:48752-58886 GCA_013399715.1 Alectura lathami
ACCTTGGTCGGGGCCGGGCCGGGGGCTGCGTTCAGCTCCGCGTCCGCGGGGGCCGCCCCCTCCTCCAGCCCCGGGGCTCCCCGCCAGGCTGGGCTCCCCTAAGCCAGCCCCGAGGATGCCCCCCGCTGCCCCATATTCCGACCCGTCCAGGGTCTTCCAGCCACCCTGCGCGGTTCCGTGGCGGGGCTGCTGGTCAAGACGACGTCCAGAGCCCGGCGGGACTGCCGTGCGTGGTGCCGGGCTGTGTCCTGCTCTGGGAGCATTGGGTGGGAGAGCGCAGCCTGCCCAGTTCCCTCCGCAGAGGGCAGCCCTTGTGCTCTGCTGGTTGTCCCGGTGCCCTGGAGGAACAGCGTGGCCCTGGAGGCGTGAGGCGTGCAGGCAGGAATGGGACCACGCTGTGTCTGTGCTTCGTGTCCAAGTTAGCACCTTGGCTTGGCCAGCCTGACCTGAGAGACCATGCCACAGCCAGAGCTTCAGGGGTTAAATCAGTGTGCTGCAAATTGAGGAACGAAGTTAGGGAATAAGGGATCCTACTAAATTCCTTGTGATCCCAAGCCAAGGCAGAATGGAGCGAGCGCCTTGAGTCACCGCGGCGAGCAGCAGCGTCTCAGAGTGAGCCGGGGCCAGGGCTGCAAGCAGAGCGGGAGTCGCGCAGTGCTGCGGTGAGTGCGGCCGGGCCCCGGCCTCGCGGGGTGCTGGGCGCGGAGGTGGGTTTGGGGGCACGGGGGTGGCGGTTGCACCAGAACACACCTTGGGTACTGCTCTGCCTGGAGAGTACACGTCCTTGTAAAGTGGTACCAGTTGAAGGAACGGTGCTTTAATGTCCTAATTCTAAGAGTTTTTAGCTGTGTTGATTTGTCGTTGGTCATCCAAAGAAGCTGGTCACAGCTGTGTGGTTTGGGTTTCCGTGGCTCTGCTCTCGGCCCACGGCTGGCTGGCTGCTGCTGCAGAGCTCTCATGGACGCGTTGTTCTGATGCTGCCAGCGGCAGAGCCTGGGCTGGTTTCCCTGGTCACAGGGTGACAGGGAACCCTGCGGTGGGTGATGCTAGCCCTCTGGCGTGGCAGGAGCTGCAAGTAAAAAGATCTTCTTTATTATCATTTATTTTCTGGCTTGAAGTGTCTCTCAGAGCCAGTGGGCTGGCGGTCACTGCGGGTGACAAGCTCTGTGGGCATCCAGGGACTTCCCAGGAGATGAGTAATTGGTTGTGTCTTGGTGGGTCCCTGGGTTTTTGCCTGCAGCAGCGGGACTCTGAGTTGTCCCCGTGGTGGCTGAGCCTCTGCTCAAACATTTCCCCTTCCTGCTGGCACCGTCCCTTTGTGTCAGGATCAGACCAGCCCAAGACAGTTGGACAATCTTCCTCCCTCTGTCCTGGTCCACTGGGATCTCACTCAAACGGCTTCAATCCCTTATGCCTCACAAATACTTCTCTGCCATTCTGAGGCCTTGAAGATGCCACAGAGAAGGATGGTCGTTACTAAGGTACATTAAGAGGATATTCTGGCTTTGTGTGTGCATTTCGTGTGCAGTTGCAATCAAAGATTCTCACCTCTCCCCAGCTAGGAGCTGCCGTGTGCTGCTACGGTTTCAAGACCTCGGCTCGCTGGCGATGGAGAGCGTCTCTTCTTCCCCGTCGCCCTTCCCTGCCAGCTCCCCCCCCGGGCTGTTTGGGAACGCCACAGCCCACGACCACTACTCCGGCCTCCAGAAGAGCCTGCACGTCCTCTCCATGGTGGTGTACAGCATCTCCTGCCTGCTGGGGGTGACGGGGAACGGCCTCGTCATCTGGATCGCCGGCTTCAAGATGAAGAAGACGGTGAACTCAGTGTGGTTCCTCAACCTGGCCATCGCTGACTTCATCTTCACCTTCTTCCTGCCCCTCAGCATCGCCTACACCGCGCTGGACTTCCACTGGCCCTTCGGGAAGCTGCTGTGCAAGCTGAACAGCACCATCGCTTTCCTCAACATGTTCGCCAGCGTCTTCCTCCTGACGGTCATCAGCGCGGACCGCTGCGTGGCTGTGGCCTTCCCCGTGTGGTCTCACAACCGCAGGAGCCCTGAGCTGGCGGCCAGGATCGCGCTGGGGACGTGGGCGCTGGCCGTGCTGCTCAGCTCCCCGTACCTCGTTTTCCGCGACACCGCGCTCGGACCCCGGAACACCACCAGCTGCTACAACAACTTCGCGCTGTCCGACGACTACACGGCCGAGGCGACGCGGAGGCTGTGGAGGATGCGGCACAAAGCGATGATCGTAACGCGGTTCTTGTGCGGGTTCCTCATCCCCTTCACGGTGATTCTCATCTGCTACAGCATTGTTGCTGTCAAGCTGAAAAGGAGGCAGCTCGCCAGCTCTGCGAAGCCGTACAGAATTATCATTGCCGTCACAGTCTCATTTTTCCTCTGTTATTTCCCCTATCACGTCTTCTCCTTGCTAGAAATCTCCCAAAACTCTTCCAGCCAAGAGATGAAAATGGCCCTCTACGTGGGGATCCCCTTAGTTTCCAGCCTTGCTTTCTTCAACAGCTGCATCAACCCCATCCTGTACGTCTTTGTGGGGCCGGATTTCAAGGAGAAGTTCCGCCAGTCCATCCTGTCGACCTTCGAAGGGGCCTTCAGCGAGGAGTCGGTGCTGGGCAGCCTGAGCAGCAGGAGGAAGTCCAGGTCTGCCTTGGAAGCGGAGGTCCCGAGGCTCTGAGCAGGCGTGCTGGGGTGCCGGCACCATCGGAGGGGAGGGCAGCCCCTCTCCCCCTCTCCTCCTCTCCTCTTCAGTTTCCCTTCCTTCCAGAGCTGGAATCACAGGACGGAGGGCTGCAAAAGGGCAACGCTGTGCTGCCTGGGATCCCTGGCGGAAAGTCTCCTCGTGGAACCGTGCTGAGAAGGTGACCATTGCTGATCTGTCACAGCTTCCCGTTTTCAGCAGGCGACCCTTTATAAAGCTCACCGAGTCTGTGACTCTGCCGACAGGGCTCCCTTTATCTTCCCTTCTCTCCAGCACCCTCCAGCCATGAGAAGCGGCCTCTGCCGAGCCCAGCGGGGTCACCTGGTAGGCACCGGCTCTGCATGGCCGCTGGGTTCACCTGCAGGGCATTCCCACGTGGCAAGCGAGCTGCTGGGAGGGTTTGTTCCCTGGCAGCCTCTTTAGGCCGAGATGCAAAAATTCTGGGGTTCCACCAGGGGGCAAAATTGGGTGCAGCAGGGTACAAAGCTGGTGCGTGGGCTGGCTTGGGAGAGGACGGAGGGAAGAGCTGCTCCATACACCCCCCACAATTAAATCAGCAAAGAAAATACAAACATGCCTTCCATGTATCAGTCTGGCACACGGGCTGCTAAAGCTTAAGTAGAAGAAGATTAAATTAAAAAGAAAGCAGCTGGAACGTGCGGTGGGATCCGTCCGGAGGTGCTCTCACAAATGCATCTTTTAAAGAAACAAGGTCACACGGAATGGCTCCGTGTGTTTTTGTAGGAAACATTCATCTTTTCTCTCCCCAGCTGAGTTTGGGGTTGTGCCCCACGTGCTCAGGTTTGCCGCTCACTGTAACTGTTTCTGAGCAATGCTTGCCCGTGTTTGTGTTTGAGCTGCTCCTGGCCCTGGTATAGCTGGAATCTGACGTTTTGTACTGTTGGTGGATGAAGATTAAACTCCATTAAACTTCTTTAAAACACACCCGGCCTGCTGTGTTGCCTGTGTGATAAAACCCTCTGCGATCCGTCATCTTTGTAACAGAGCAAGTAGATAAAACGATTCAATATCCACGATCTGGAAAGTGCTGGCAAAGCTCTCGCATGACTGAGGTAGGCAGGACCTGACCTGAGCATGGGGGTTTGTTTGCCTGGGGCGCTTCGTGTCCCTGGTTGCCAGACCACAGTGGGTTTCAGACCTTCTGGTACGTCTGAAAACCAGTGATTCAGAGTTCAAGGAAGAGCACGTGTGTCTGAGCTGGGTCAGCTCACGTTTTGCTTCTGCAGGCTGCTCGGGATGAAGATGGTGGTGGTGGTGTTCTCCCCAGGCCCCATCAGCCTCTGAACTGCTGCAGTGATCCTGCGGGGAAGCTGCCTGGGAACATCGTCGCTCCGAGGGCTGGAAAATCTCCGACTCCCAGCCTGAATGCATGAATTTGCACGTCCCTCACTTCTGTGCGGCTGACGGCACGGGGCAAGAGCTGTCACTGGAACGTGTTAGGGATTAATGACGGGTCTGCTGGGACGTGCAATATTAAATGGAGGTTGTGATCCTACAGGCACGCATGTACTTAACCTTAAATTCATGCATAATCCTGCCGAGATCAGGCAATGTAACAAGACCATCCACATGTCGAGCCTGAGTGAACAGAAAGATTTACCCTTTGCCACAAATTGCTGCCTGTCACCCAGATAACGCTGCAATGTTTGCTATGCAGTGGGCAACGCCGGGGCTGTTTGCTTGCTCCCGGCGGTAAGCGACAGCCCTGACTGCGGTGTCAAGGTTGCGCCGACCAGCGTTTGCTCTGCCTGGTTTTCTTCATCTTCATGTTTGCAGAGCTCACGTAATTCCTGGTGACACACGTCTCTGAAGTGGCTGGACCAAAGCCTTGGCCTCCCGTCGTGCCTCTCACCACCCCAGCACCCCTGCAGGCCAGGACCTGAGGCAGCAGCAGCACAGTTTGTGGTAGGAGGCAGTGAATTTTCAGGGCCATTTGGGCATACAGGGTGGGCACAGGGTTCCCAGGGGACACGATTTAAATGCAGCAGAGAGTGTCTGGATGGTCTGAGACCTGCTGCTGGAATGCCAGGAGGTAACGAACCTGCAGAGCACCACCTGGCATCCCAGCCAAGTGCAGCGTGCTGTTCGCACAGCAGCCCTGTTTCATCAGCAAACCCCATTTAACTCCGGAGCCGCAGCTGAAGTGTCTTCTCTCTCCTGCAATATCCCTCCCAGAAGCTGCTTCCTCTTACGATGAAATGTTTTTATGGCTAAGCCAAACAGCGTGCCTTCCCAAAGCTGAACCTCTCCTTGCATGATGGGGAAGGGACGTACAGAGAGGACTTGGAGAGCCTTCAGACGGCCATTCCAGAGAACGCCTTCAAAATCTGGGTGGGGAAAAAAAAGGGAAAAATGTCTTGTGGCCATCGCTGTGTCACAGGATGGTCACAGAAATGGCTCTGTCATCCTGGCTCTGATCCCGAGCCTTTGTGCAAAGCTGTCACCAGTACGGGGTTAGGCTGCCCAGGACTGGTTCCAAGATCAATCTCCCACCGCTGTGGTAATTACGCTAGCCCCTCATTCCCAACCAGGCTGTTCATTCTCTCTGACATCCGTGTCTGCCACACGCGCATCAAGAAAAGCTTGGGGAAAAAAAAAAAAAAAGATTTCCAAAGATAAGCAAAGAACCCAAAGAGGTTGAACAACATTTTTGGCAGCTGTGCCCCCCTCTGACGCAGCTGTGCTCTCAAGGCTCTTTCGGATGCGATCGGATGGGTGGTGCTGGGCTTCGGGAACAGCCTGAACCCCTGGTGTTTGGTGTTTGCGGATGTTGAGAAAGGCGCAGGTCGGCCGCCCAGCTGGCACCGGGCTGATTGGCCCCACGGAGGGGCCGTTCCGCGGGCAGGCCGACAGCCCCACGCCTACAAACGGGGCTGGGATGCGCAGGGCCACTCGGGGCGTGCTGGGCTCAGCTGTGCACGGGGAGAGCTGAGAGCAAGCGAGTTCTGGCAGTCGGGGTGTTTGGTGTGAGTTAGAGGAGTGGGGTGAGCAGTCTGGTGAGGTCATTTACACTTCGGAGGTGGGTGAGGTGAATATGGGACCACCGAAACATCTTGGTGAAGAGCTCAGGAGGACTTGGCAGGTGATTAGGGGCTAGAGGCTTTGTCGTGGCGGGCCCTCAGGCAGAGAATCCAAAGCCTGCGCCTCCTGAGTGCACACTGCAGGTTCAGAGCTGTCCTCCGAGGAAGGGAGAGAGGGAAGGCGATAGCTCGCTACGTGGTGCAGGTGGGAGGCATGATGTCACGGGGCCTGCCAGCATGGCACAGTGTTCTTTATTGCAAGAGAAAGTAGGCATGGTGTGAGGGACCATGGCTCAAGTGGGTCTTGTGAGACAGCTGCTTCTGTAAGGAAGACGGCATCTCAGACAAGGATTTAGCATGGAAATAAAAACTGGGCTGAGAATAGTTAAGAGGAAAAAGGGAGAGAAGAGTAAGAGCTGAGACGGCCTTCAGAGTACCAGCAGCATGGTGGTGGGTGCAGACAGGTGGGAGGGTGATTCAGCAGGGGAGGAAGTTCTCATTAAGCTCTCCTCGGTGAGACAGTAAAAGCCCGTGAGATGCCTGCTAGTTCCCTTGCACTGCCTCTGGTGAGAACTTCCCGGTGAGTAAAACTTCTGAGTGTCCCACTCTTGAATCTGGGGAGCGGGCTTGTTCGATCAAGTCAAGCAAAAGGCAATGCCCAGAGGTCTGAGAGCAGGACCTCTTCCAGAGCTTGCTGAAGTCAGGTGGGAAGCCACACGGCAAGCTAGGGGGTCAGTACTGGTAAAAAGTCTCTGTGGAGGAGAAGCACAGGCAACAGCGTTAGCCGGTCACACAGGCCCAGCCCTAGCTGGCTCTCTGCACCTTTCCTTGGTGTAGCAGCTGGGTGAGGATCCCACCCTGCACAGGTGTCAAAGTGTCACTGCTGGTCCGGGGTCAGCCCTGCTCAGCACCAAGCTGGGAGGGGAGCAGGGCATCCCTGCTGGTTGCACTTCGCTCTGCCCTGCACCTCTCCTAGCTTCTGCCTGGCTGCTCTGGGCAGAGCTGGCTGCCGGCCCTCTCTTTACTCCCCCACCGTCTGCACATTTGTGTGAGTGAAGCACAGGATCTCCTCTGTACGGAATTCTGCTCTCATTAGCCAGCCTGCTGTACAGTGACCCCTGACGAACTCGAACCCTTCCTGCGTCTTCACTAAGAGCCTGCACGGGGCATGATGCGTGCTCACTTCCTCTTGTAGCGGAGCTGTAGCAAGCCACGCTAGGACCCGGTGGGTAGGACGATGGAATGGCGTGTTTGGCACTGTGTAGCTGTTCAGTTTCCCTAAAATGACATGACTTCAGTGTTCAGCTCAACGGCTTTTGTCTAAGGGAGAACTGCAGGGCAAACCACATCTGTAAACAGAAGGCGGCCGGGTGTCGTGCAGACTTTGCAGGACAGAACTGCACGCAATCACAGCAGAGCAAATATGCGAGCAAAGCAAAAGGCACTGCTGCTGGCTCTTGTTTCAGAGCAGCGTTTGCTCAAATCCTCCCCCTTTCATCCAGCTTGAGACATTTTTCTGTGCAGTGACCTGATAAACGCTGGCTAGTCCAACAAGCCTCTCGTTCCTTTGTTGGAAGGCTGACAGCAGATAACCCCGTGCCCGTGCTGAAGGCTGATGTGGCAGATCTGTTAATCAGTTCAGACTGACCCGGAGCTCAGAGCACTGTTAGAAATGGGAAAACAAACTAAACCCGGTGATTTTTTTTTTTTTTTCTTTTTCCCAGACAAAGCTTCATGACTCAGGAGGAACTTCACTATAATAGAATGAGCTGGCGCCTGCTTCCTGCAGACAGCCAAGCCACAGTTAGGCACTAATATTTGATGAAGCAGAAGGAGAGTGCTGTCTGTTTAGCCCTTCACATAGATAAGACGTGTGCTCTGCCCTGGGGCCTTTTTTTAAGGCATTTTGGTTCCCAGACATGGGGGAACGCTATTTTCCAGATCACTTCCAAGCATGAGGAAGAAATGATAAAATTTCTCTTCCCTCCACTGATTAAGAAATACATTTACAGCTACTCTGAGCTCTGCCTCTCTAGCTGGGCAATATCCAAGTTGGCACCTTCTGGAAACCAGCCACAACCTCTCCCAAGGCAGGGGCTGGAGGTGGCAGCCTCCAGGCTGTGCTGAGCGTGAAGGTGCCTGCGTGCTGCACAGCATCCCAGCAGGCTCAGGAAGGATGCGTGGGGCAGAGGATGCCTTCAGGGTGCCTTGTAGGACTACCTGCTGGGACCAAACGTGTTCTCAGGGCTGAGTTAGGCTCCAATCAAAATATTTCTTTGGTGTGTCAACCTTAGTAACTCTTGGCAACAGTAGATTGTTAGGGGATTTTTAGCATTCATCTTTATTTAAAAAAAAAAAAAAAAAAAAAAAAAAAAAAAAAAANCAGCAAACAAACAAACAAAACAGCAAACCCACCACCACCACAACCTGGTAGAGCAGTGATGGATGAAGCTTAGGAGAATGGAAGACAGAAGCATTTGTTGTCTCTCAGGTGATGGATGCGGGCTGTCATCCAGCCAAGCTCTGGATGAGCAGTGCCCTTCACCTTGACTGGACTAGATGTCTCTTCTCTTCTCTTCTCTTCCACATTTCTTCCTGCCAGAATTGCATCTGGATTAATAACAACATTTATCTCTGAAGTGCTATACTCACACCCAGCATTTTTCCAGAATTCCTTAGACGACTGCTAATTGGGTCACTGTAAATGAAGTAAAACCCAGGTGCTCATTTTGGGGAAGCTATTGGTTAAACCCTCAGTACTTGCACAGCACATTGCAAAATTAACAAATCCCTCTCCCTTGGAACCTGATACTTACATTTACATTCCTCTGATCAGGAAAACAGAGGCATGAAAGAAATTGATTTGCTCCAAGAAAACACAGGCAGCAGCCTTAGAAAAAGGATCAGAAGACAGAATCTTTCAGTTCCTGGTCCTGTGGTTTGCTTAGGCAATGTCAGGAATTTGGGGCAGTGCGAATCAAGCAGTCAGCAAATTCTGGGTGCCCCGAGGGTATTGAAAAATGCTTCTGGGGAAGGCTGCTAATTGCATTATGGGTCAGTGCTTCAACATGGGCTGTTTCTAGCTGTTCGGCCTTAAACTGCTCCGCTGTGCTAGTGAAATCCTGCGATGGAGACTGGTGCTAAGAAAGAAATCTCTGCTGCTCTGTCAAGAGGCTGACAGAAAGCTCAGAACCTGCTTCCCTTCCCTCCTCCCAAAACAAAACAAAACAAACGAAAAAAAAAAAAGAACCTACAAACGTCCATGAGCCTGAATCAACAGTGGAAGCACCAGCCTGTAAACAGAAAAACACAGACTGGAAATGGTGGGGGGGCACGGGGGCCACGTTCTTGCCCTTTCCAGCCTAAGTCAGAGACCCCCCAGAAACGCACAGAATCGCTGCAGCGTTGTGTCTCCGAGGACACGAGCAGGCTGATGGCCTCAAAGGAGACAACACACAAAGCGCCCGAGTGCAAGGAGCAAATGGCGCGAGCGATGGGGGAGCGCTGGCATGTGAACACTTGGAGCGGAAAGCACAGCTCATCCCGGCAGAAACTGCAGGTTCAAAACGTGAAAGCAAAAGTTGTCTTTTCACAGGAACGTTTGGTGAGAAGTTGTGGCAGCTGGGGCTTTTCCTCCTCCTTCATGGTACATAAGTATCTGCTCAGGTGCTCCGGGCCTTGCTCCAATGCTGCAGTCTAGAAATAAATAATTATTTTGTGAGAAGCTGCAGTGTAAAGTACCCAATTTGTACCTCTATTCTAAATGCTTGAATTCTGATCCCTATATAATAAAATGCTGTTGGTTTGGGGCACCCTGACAAGCATGATTTAAAACAGCTCTTAGCCAGAGTTAAGCAGAAAAACAACTGCAAAAGGTAAAAGGATCAGCGTGGGGAGGGGGACTCTGGCAAGAGCTTCACCCTCCTGAATTTGCGCAGGATGACTCAAGTTTGTGAGAGCACACGTAGCTTTTGTCATGGATGCTGGCCTGTGGCTTTTAAGGAGTGACTGAAATCTATTTAACAGAAAACCTTCTCAACTAACACTGCTGGGGACGGAGGAGACCCTCCGCCGTGGCGGAGGCGCCCAAGGCACCACAGCCGGCTCTGCCCCCTGGCAGACCCGAGGGCTCCGCAACCTGCTGCCGTGCGGACATCCGACGCTTTACGCTGCCCGGCCTTTGCGAGGCGGCTCCCCCACCCACTGCGGCATCCGAGGGGCGAAAATCCCAAAGGCGGCGTTGGCGGCGGCGGGGACCCCGCACCACTCCCCCCCCTCGGGGTCCCTCAGCATCGCAGGGGGAAAAGATGGCGCCGGCCGCGGCTCCCCTCAGCCGCGGCGCGAGGCCTTGGCGGGAAGGGTGTGTGTGGGGGGG
>VXAV01007476.1:59361-98604 GCA_013399715.1 Alectura lathami
TGCGGTCCCGGGGCGCCCGGCTGTGCGCAGCCCGCCTGGAGCAGCCGAGGGACGTGTAGGGAGGCGCGGGGTGGAGGGCTCGACCCTCTTTTAAGCAGTTAGCCCAGGGGGATGGGTTAGTGCGGGAGGTCCTGTGGGGCTGGGGGAAATCCCATCCCCTCCTGGCCAGGTGGGCGGGGGTCCAGGCTCCCCCCAGCCCGTGGGGGTCATGCTGTGCAGAGCTGCGGTGAACCCGCACGGTGCCTGCTGCCTCCGTGGCTTTCCCCGTGCACACGCTGAGTTGGTGGAGGTGTGAAAGCCCGTGGAGGTACAGCCGGTGGCATCCCGCACACCCGGCCCAGTTGTTCTCGTCACCTTTTGTTTGCGTAGTTGTGTTCAGCCCCAGAGAAAGGGTTGGAGTTGTGGGCAGCACCGTGGCGAGTGTCCTTGCTTCCAGCGCCATGCAGGCTGTGTCCACCTCCAGCCAGAGAGGGTTGTGGTCCCCTGCACACCTGTGGAGTTGTGTCTTTACACACTAATAAAGTTTTTGTGAGTTTGTTGTCATCCCCACACCGTTTTCAAGTTGGATACATCAGTGTTGCTCTACAACCCTCACCTCTCCCTACCCCACACGCTGTAGCTCCCTTTTTGCTGCTGAAGTGCATCCACAAGGAAGGTCCTTGACCTATGGTTATGTGCAAAACTGGAAATCTTCAGTGGTGCTTGTGTCAGTGTCTCATTGTGGAGTAAAATGCAGCCTGAGCAATAAACATGGAAAAACTCTTGTCTTTCAGCAGTTTGCTTAATTCCCCTAATTTTCCTCATCCATGCAGCAAAGAAGGTAACAAAACTGGAAAGAAAAATTGTCTTCCATGTGCCATGTAAATATTTCCAGAGACATCTGAAAGTTGTCTCTACATTCTTCTCATGTGATGATACCAGAAGGATGCTTGTGAGTCCTTGGAAGCATTCCTAGCACATGCTTTGCTGGGTTGGAGATGCATGGTGAACGTCTGGGAGGTGATGGCCAGCTGGGAGTTGTGGAGAGTAACCGTGTGGCAGGAAGAGCAGTAGCTGAGAAGTGGAATTAGGTTTTTATTTTTCCTTAAATTTTGGGGTGTTTGGGAGAGAGGTGAGATTTAAACCAGGTGTCTATAAGCAGCTGCCTTCTAGGGTTTGGGGAGGGATTGTGTGTGTTATTATCTGAAAGAAAAGTCAGAAAGCAGTAGGCTCTTGCTTTAGTTGCTGAAGTTGTCCCCGTTTGTGCTGTCTTTCTGCACATTTTGGCAGTTTTGATGACAGGTAGGTTTTCATTCATAGCAGCTGAACACAGCAGAGCCTCTTGATGAAGACATTTGTTAGGAGGTTCTGACTCCATCTTGGCTCTTGGCTGAGGATGAAGGAGATCAGTCCCTGTGACCAGGCCCAATGGGCAGGGGCATGCTTGGTTGCAGAGATGGACAGAACCAGGTGGGTTTTTTTGTTTGTTTGTTTTAGCAGAGCTAGGCAGCTGAAAACTTTTTTTTTCTCTTAGACGCTGCTTGGGAGCACTCCGCTTGCCAGGAAAGCTGCTGATTTATCTGAGCTTTGTTTTCAGTGATGTACTCGTATTTGATGTGCTAAAGTGGATGGTGAGGGAGTAAGCAAAAAGAGTGCAGTGCTGTGGCTTAGGACTTGTTTGGTGGAGTGCTGCTTAGGTCAGTCAGTGTCTGCTGGCAAACATGACTGTTTCTTTTACTTGAAGAAAATGCTATGCTACAGGAAGGCAGGAAAATATGATGTTTCAAAGAAGAATGAGAAGTGTGAAGGTGGAATCTCATCAATTAGTGGTTTGTGCCTTTGAAAAAAAGTGGAGATTTCCTCTTGATGTTTTTCTCCTGTTTTCACAGGAGAAATATTAGTATCAAAGAATGACAACAGCTGCTTCATCAAGTGGATGCATTGTGCAAGAAGTCATTATTTACAGCCACCAACTTTATTGAACTCTTCCTTACATTTCATCCTTATTTGTAAGTTCATAATTTATTGCAAAGAGATGGAAAGATGCACAGCTATGGGCACAGACACTTGTAGGCAGTTTAGCAGAGAGCCAGGACCAAAGGGCTCTAGTCAGCTCAGGTCTGTGCCATACGGGGTTTGTGATACTGAAATCAACTTTGCTCAGCTCTAGAAAGTCAGCTGGACAAGCTGATGGGAGAGAATCTGTGCTGCTGAGTGACAGCCTGAGGGAAGCATGTAGAAACTGAGCAGATTAGCAGCCCAGCGGTTAGGAGGCTGTCCAGGGGAGGCCCTTTGGAGACCTCTAGTGAAATGTTCTGCTGGTGGGTTTGTAAAGCTTGGGGGCAGGAGGGAGAAGGCAAGGCAGGTGGAAGTGCCATTCTGTGTGCCACACTGTGAGGTGGGCTGGGCTGGGCCCAGAGCCAGTGCAGCTTGTGGACCCCTGTAAGGTATCTTTGTGGTGCTGCTACAGTAATAAATGTCAGGACTGTTGGAGAGTACAGGCTTACGAGAAACCCTTCATTGTCTAAACAGAGAAAATTTATTCGTTTTTATTTTTAAATTGTGACTTCACCAGGCCTTTGATCTCTTCCAGTCTTTTAGGAGTGGGAAGACAACTTAGGTTTGATGTTTTGTGTGCCATCAACTGAACTTGGGGCCATCATGAACATAACGAAGGGCGGACTGGTGCTGTTCTCAGCTAATTCCAATTCCTCATGCATGGAACTATCGAAGAGGATTGCTGAGTAAGTAAAAGCTTAGCGCCTTGGTGTTGTGGTGGGGCTGGTTTTAGGAAGACGGATTCCTCTGTTTGATGGAAGTTGCAGAGCCAAGCTGTCACGGTGTGGAAGAACATCTGGTGTGCTGTACGGGGCGTATTTCAGCAGATCAATAGAAAGAAGATAACTTCAAGTTGGTCAGTTGTGATTAAGTTGGCAAGTTGTGATTGTAGTGTGTTTTAGAGAACGTGTGGGAATGCAGCCTTTTCAGCTACCGTTGCACAGCGTGGGCTCCTCATTTGTTTTACCTGTCATTCTCACACATGCTGCTGTTACTTTTCCTCTTCCTGCAGGCGGCTGGGAGTTGAGATGGGGAAGGTTCAGGTTTATCAAGAGCCAAACAGAGGTGAGCATTTAACTGGCAGAACTGGAAACTTGCCTGACTATAACGTACATGCATGGGTACCCTTTTCTTGATTCCGTTGCATTTAGCTCCTGCAAATCGTAGATATTTCTCTTCTTGACAGAAACAAGAGTGCAGATCCAGGAGTCTGTGAGAGGAAAGGATGTCTTTATCATCCAGACGGTTTCAAAGTGAGTAACAGTTGGAAGACACTGTACCAGCACTGTGATGTGACTGTCCATAAGAATGCTTCTGTTCTAACTCCTGTTTGCATCGTATGTATGTGATACAGCATAACAAGCTTAGATCATTGAAGAGTGTAGAGGTTTCTCTTTGTGTTTTTTTTTTTCTTTCTTTTAGTACATGCACAAAGAAGTCTTCAGTGAAAATACCAACGAACCTCTCCCCATGGTCTCTGAGTTCTTCTGCTGAGCACATTCTTTTGCTCATTATTTTCTCTCTAAATTCTTCCCTTTTCAGTGACCCTGCCGCCAGCACCATTACAAAGTTCTAAAAGTAGCAAGAACAGTTCCTAGGCCTTGTGTCCTGTGATTCAGAAAACAATTTTGTTGTTGTTTTGAAAAGAACTTTACAAATGCGTCGATGTTTTTTTGATTTCTAATGGCAACAGAAGTAGTAGGTCTTTTGCTGATTACCAGTTGTCGCCTGCAGAGATACCCTCTCAAACTTTTCATTTAAAGCAGAAAATTAGATTGTAGTTATTAAATATGTAACCTGCCTTTGGCTTGAACAAAAGACAAATATTTTTTTTTCATTGTTGTTTTTTTAAAGTTCTCTATTTTGAAAAATACATCTATTTTGTGCACAATAGGAATGGATGTTGGGGATAGATTGTGGTGTGGTTTGTTACAGCAATATGGTGTATTACTGAAAGCCTGGGAATGATGTCACAAAGAGAGATGCTCTCATTGCAGGGACGTGAACACTACGATCATGGAGCTGCTGATCATGGTGTACGCCTGTAAAACATCCTGTGCCAAGAGCATTATTGGGGTGATTCCTTACTTCCCGTACAGCAAGCAGTGCAAGATGAGGAAAAGGGGCTCCATCGTCTCCAAATTACTAGCTTCAATGATGTGCAAAGCTGGTAAGGGCGCAGGTGGTTGCGGAATAATTGGGGAAATGGGGGATCCCATGGTCAGCATTCAGATCCGGAGAGGTCAGCGCACAAGCTAAGGCTTTGTTTAAAAATAACTGCAAAGTTTTTTGTAAGTTTAAAGGACACATCAAAAAGAGAGTATAATTAGAGATATTTCCAAATGATGAATTGATTTTGAAAAAACAGATCTTGCAGCATTCATTTTTACATTGCGTCCTGCTGTACTGGCAGGGGGAGCTGGCCCTGCAGGCTGTGCTGTTGCTCCCTCATAGTGCTGCTCTGTGCCTCTGACACTCCTGAACAGCTGTGCTGTGTCGCTTCTGGTCTGTCTGTCTCACTGTTGGGAGAATGCACTTTGTCTGTCCTTATGTTTAGGTTGACGTGGCAGAATGAGGCTCATCTTCAGTTCTCAACACATTTTCTTTTCTGCTTCTTTCCTTTTGCTCCTGTCCCCGAGAAGAACGAGCAGTCACAATGAACGCTGTGACCTGGTTCTTATTTTGAGAGAAGAAATGTGGCAATGATTAGCATTTAGCTCTGTTTCTGAGGAGCTCAGAACTTCAGAGTCTGCTGTGCCAGGATCCTACCGCATGGTGTAGGACATTCCTCTTGCTTGTGGTTCCGTTTGCCATGTGACATGGAGAAGGATCATACCTGCCTCAGTGTGGCACTGCTGATTCAGTTATGTGGGCTGTTCCCAGGTGCTTTTGTAAGACCTTGTAGCAGTCTGGAAGTGTGACAGCCCCTGTGTATCCCAAAGGGACACAGTAGTGTGCTGCCTGCCTTCAGTTAGCATAGTGCTCTTGTTCTGATGGAGCTTAGAGAGGTTGTTCTAAGCAAACTTGTTAAACTCACTGGAAAATAATGAGAAATACTGTGCTTGATGTGATTCTCTGTATCTTTTTTTTTTTTTATTTTTAAGGGCTAACTCATCTCATTACCATGGATTTACATCAGAAGGAAATACAGGGCTTCTTCAATATTCCAGTTGATAACTTGAGAGCATCTCCCTTTTTGCTGCAGTACATCCAAGAAGAGGTGAGGAAGGCCTACTATTACAGTGTTTTGTTTCTTTTTAATTTTTTTTTTTTGACATGGCTCAAGGCTTGTGAAACAAATTCCTGTGACAAGTAACTCTACAAACAGGTTTTTAAAGGAGGAAGGGTCATGTTGGGGCAGGAAGTGGTGTGGTTGGTTCTTCTCCCCTGAGAGGACTGAGATTTCCTTTCATGGGGAGCTGGCATTTTATTATCCATGTAAGGCTGCTGTTCTGTCTTCTTAGACATGTTCCTCTAATTAATATTTTTTAAAAAGGGCATTTTCCTAGTCTAGATATCCTCTTCTTTTCTGTGTCCCATTTCCTTGCTATTTGCAGAGTGGAATGCTTGTGTAGGTGTAATTTCTGTAGCATTATGAAAATGTTCGGCAGGTTAACTTGGAAACGACGAGAGCCTGTCCGTCATCATCTGAAAACAGGAGCAGATGACTTCTGCTGTGGGGAAACTCCTCCTGCTGTTTGTGCAGCATGTCTTGGCTTGAGGAGCTCCACTTCTGATGCGTGCATCCATTTCTCCATCTTTGAAATGGATATGGCTTTTAGAAGGTGCTTTGAGAAGGGCTGCTGGGAGCTTCAGCTGTACAAATTGTGCTGCTGATAATTGTAGGTATAAGATGTATATTATGTCTGACTAAGTATAATTTGAAAGAAATCAATGGATTTCCTCCTGGTGAGAAGAAAACCTTCAGTTCACTCTTACTTTCCAAGCCAGTTCACTCTTACAGCAAGCCTTTCCCTTTATAGAGAGAAAAGTGCCTCAATTTAAAACAAACAAACAAAAAAGCAAATACGAACTAACAAAGAAAACCCACCATGATTGTTATGACACATGTAAAATCCTGCTAGGGAGTCGGTTCCCAGCTGGGTGTGTTGCTGTCATTTATTTGGAACTGCAGTCTGCCCAACAAGGAGGGGAGGTAACAGGCCGAAACTCCTGACTCCTGACTTTGCCACCTTCATCCTGTATGCCAGGGAAGTACCGCATGCTGTAATTGCTGCAGAAGTTAAAGAAAAAAAGTGGAAAACCAAACATGCAGACTCAGGACAAGTTTAGCCTTTGTGTGTTACTGGAGGCTGTCTATGGCAGACAGCAAGGCCATGTTCCTCCTTCAGACTCCAAGCACGTTTTGATACCAGAGGTCTTGTTGCAGCCCTGAGCCTGGAACTGCTGTTACAGAGCACTGCTGAGGTATGTGGAGAGAGAACTTGAAAGGTGCCTTGTTTTTCATGTCTTCATTCCTCTGCCTTCTGAAGAGGCTTGCTGAAACTGAAGCGGACCTGTGTGATCCCATGGGATTTATGTTGGCAAGGCCTTTCACTAGCCAGGTCACATCTGGTGGCCCTTTGTGGAAGGAAGATGCATCCCGTGCTGCTCAGGAAGAGCGTGGCGTTTGCCTCAGGGTCGCGGTGGCAGCAGCCTGCGGCACGTCCCGCTCTGCGAGTGCTACAGCATGACAAGTGTTTCAAGCTGGAGCTGGGATGGGCTGTAGTGAGCAGCACGGAGCAGAATCCAGCCTGGTAAGCGTGGAGGCCACCGACAGAGCGTTTAGCTGGCAGCTCAGAGGATGAGGCCTTGTGGTTGTTCCCTGTCGGGAGTTTGTGCGTAGGTGTGGAGGGAATTACTTGGTGTTCTGGGATGAAGTCAGTCCAGTCAGTGAAATTTGTGTGGCATAAAGAGTGTCTGGTGGCTTTCCTTTGTATGCCTAGCAAATATTTACAGTTGCTGGTTTCTTTCTTTCTTATGTGCAGGTGTTAATCTCAGAGTGCCTTGTTAATCTCAGAGCAACATAGCTCTTTCTTACTAGGAGCTGTTGATGTCTTGCTGTCTCTTGGGTGATATTTCTGGCTTTCTGACTTCATTTTTGAAGAGATGAGAACAAATTTGATCATTTGGCAGGGGAAAAATGAGGCAATGATGTCTGAACAAGATCAAAGCCTTTATTATGTCAAATGACAGGCCCTGCCTTGTCCGTGCACTCCATCACGTTAATCTTCCCAGCCTGTTGTTGAACGAAGCACTTGGAAGGGACAGAACATGCTGAATTCTCAGTACTGTAGGTGGGGTTGCTAGCACGGTGGATTATTGATGGCTTTTGACACATCCTCTGACATGCTCTTGTTGGTAGACCCATGCCAAACTTCAGAACTTCAGTAAGTGTGGAAAAAGAAGTCTTTCAGAGAGAGTGCTTTTGAAAATACTCAGCCAGCGTGGTTTGTGTGTTTGAGGATGAGGTTGTGGAAGATCTTAGCTTGCCTGTAGTGAAAAAAAAAAAAACAAATACTTCCATGTTTTGGAGCTGCTGTTTCACATCTGACAGTGAGATGTCAGGGTTCTGTCCCCAGTTTTGTCGGATGACAGCTCTGACCAAACAGCGTGCAGGTATTCAGTAGGGAGTCCTCAGGCCTGTACCGCTGGGATTCCCCAGGGACCGCATCCACTCCGCAGGACTTGTCACCGCAGCTGAGGGTGGCTGTGGGGTACAATGACAACTGCTGCAGGACCAGAGGGGCTCGGGGTGTGACAGGTTGTCCCAGGGCAGTTCGCAAGGAGGGGGCTGCAGGGAGGTGTTAAAGGGAGCACAGGCTGCTGCTGGAGAGGAGGGGGAGAGGGCTAGGGGTGCAGACAGTGGGTGCTTGAAGCTGTGGGCAGGGAAAGACAGCTCTGATGGGGAGTCAGCTTCGGAAGGGAAAACAGGAGGCTGAGATGAGAAGCTTGGAGGGATGGGGGCTGAACTGCTGGCTAAGTGGAGAGTGTCAGGGAGGAAAAGGCAGCCTGACGGTGAGGGCAGCAAACTGTATAAAGGCTGACTCATGGCCCCATCAGACCTTGAAATGAAAGCCAGACTGCCTGGGCTTGCTGTGCTGCTGCTGGCAGCATCTGGAGCAGCATCCCCACGTGCTGGTCTGCACCAAGGACACAGGCTGCGGCCCCAGGGCCGGCGTGCTGAGTGGAGGATTTGTGCCCCTTGTGGTGGTACGTGCAAGGATGTGATGTGATGAGATGAGATGGAGAGGCCTGTCTGGTTTTTGGTGTGCCTTGAGAAACAGCCCCCAAACGAGGCCATAGCTGACATGCCATGTGTTCAAGTGGTTAGAGACTTGCTACATGCACAAGACAACTTAAGTTGAACAGGAAACTGTAGTTTTGATGGTTTCCTGTTTTTAAACCCTGCCCGGGTAGCCCGTACGCTCTTCTGAGTTAAAATCTGAATTTGCTGAATACCTGGACATACTGAGATGTGAATTCTCATCATGTACTATGGGTTCTTGAGGTTGCTTTCTTATGTTAGGTAAAATATTCAATGCTTACAATTCTTTTTGGCAAAATAAAGTTCTGATTCTTACTGAGTTTAAATTTGTCTGAAGATATGAAGTGGACATTGCTATCTGTTATTTGCTACAGATACCAGACTACAGGAATGCTGTAATTGTGGCCAAATCACCTGCGTCTGCCAAGAGGTGGGTAAGATCTGCTCCTTGTGTTAGAGCAGGAAATCTCTGTCGTGATTTTGTTCTTAGGGTTGAGTGGAGGAGAGAGGTTCAGCCATCAGAAGATGCAGCCTGCACCCCCCTGCCCCTATACTTTGTCAGCTGTGTGGTTTTTACTACATGTGGTAAATCATATAGTGCTTAGGGTAAAGAAGCATTTACATCATGGATTCCCAAAGTAAAATGGCCAGAAGTAGAACACCTGTAATCCCAGGTAATTGCTTAACGCGATCACAGCTCAGAGCATCTCTGGCCTGACCCTCAGTAGGGATAGTCACCATCTGGCATGGTGGGACAGGGTGTGAGAGCTGAGACTGTTTTACTTGTGAAGGTCTGGTTGGTCAAATGATCGTTCCTAATTCCTGTAGCTTTTGGTTCACTGCACCCAAGCCCTTTGCAACTAAACCATGATGGTAAAGAGCTGGGTGGTGATTCAAGAAGTGCTGTATTTGCTGTGGTGACAAACTGGTAATGTGCTGAGAAGGTATCTGGAGGCTCATGACAAGGCATCATGATGGTCTTTATCAAAAAGGGTTTCATTGTTTACATTGTAAATCAGAACTGCGTTACTCTGTGGAAGCATAGGGAGGGGAACAACTTCTGTCATCTTTGTTTCCCAGCAGTACTCTTTCTGTGGTTGCCGTTGCTTGGGGCACCTGTTTTACATTGGGCTGTCTTTCTGTCATTTATGTGGGGTCAGCATTGCCTCCTGGGTCTCGGAGGCATCCGACATGTGCTGGAGCATTTTTGTGCTTGTCCGAAACTGTGTGTGCCAGCAACCAGCCTCATGTCCCCTCAACTGAGCAGGCAGCTCTGCTCTGTAGGAGGGGACCCCAGGGCTGTGCTTGTTCGGCTGCTTCACCTGTGTGTGTGTGTGTGTGTGTTTAGAGCTGTGGTTGAGGGAGGCACCCTGCGTTTGGAAAAGGTTGGCTGCATGGTTTGTCCTGAAAAGGAAGACAGCTTCCAGGTGGATGGCTGCTTGTGAAGGAGAAGGTCTGCTTGATGGAGTTCAGGTTGTTTCTGAGCTCAATGGAAAACATTTTGCTGTTGTTTTGGACTTCATTCAGTGTGATAGTGGTTTGTCAATTTTTATTATAGTTTCATTGGTATGATTATTCCTCTTAAGATATGTTTGGAATCATAATTTGTATGTATTTAACCTCATGAAAAAATACCTGAACTGTCTGATAGCCACAGGAGGAGAGACTCTTCACTTTTAATTACCTGAGCACCACAGTGAGCAAATTACTCTGTGGGCTGTGAGTTGTTTGGGTCTGAAACAAGGCTGAAGTGTGAAGGAGGTGGCTCAGGCCACAGCTCCCAGGTACTGAGGTCAGAACCCGGTGTTTCACCGGCTCTGCTGGTCTCCCTGTGAGCAGGAGGAGCCTGGCTCGCTGCTGCAGGCTGGATCCTGACCGGGGAGTGCAGGGTGAGGCAGGGGGAATCTCGCTGCTGCTGTGTTTTCACTTGCTGCTCTCAGCACCTGGGCTACAAGCGCTGGCTGTGCATTTCCTGTTTCCTGACCCCCTGCTCTGCCCAGCCGCTTTGTACTTCCTTACCTAAATTCCCAGCTGCAGTCAAGGAAATGCTGAACAGTGCAGGAACTTTTTGTAAGTTTGTAGAAATCTGAGCTGCTTACATTTCAAGAGGGGTTAGTCAGGCAAATCCATCGTTGGATGCTGCTTTTCTGCAGGGTGCCTAAGGTAACACGTCAGAGGTCAGGGATAGTGCCGTATTTAGTCCACGTCTTGCTAAAAATAAGGAGGTGAACGCTGGTTTTCTGGTTTTATTTTAATACTTTTCCTATTTAATTAAACGTCAGCAGTCCAGACATCTTGGTGACTGTTAGATGAGACCAGCTGAAGTGTGGGATCTCAAGAATGGAGAAGGCTAGGAAATGTATTTTGGCTGTTGGGCAGAAGAGAAGGGGGTAATCAGATTAGTGTGACTTTGCAGCGTTTGACCTGTTGCTTGCCAAGCCAGTGTGGATGCTCTCAGGGTTACTCTGGCTCTCACGGTGGAACAGGATGCAGTGGGATAAGCGATTTCTTCAGTGTGTTTCCCTGCAGTTTTAGGATCATTCTGAAAACTTGGAAGTGGAAGCAGGTTAGCGTTGTATGCATGTGACTTGCTTTCAGTTTAATGCGTGCCTCTGCCTGTGTAACCTTTTTCAACCCTTGCTCTGCAGGGCGCAGTCATTCGCCGAACGCCTGCGGCTGGGCATTGCGGTGATCCACGGGGAGGCCCAGGACGCCGAGTCGGACATGGTGGATGGCCGGCACTCACCGCCCACAGCCAAGAATGTGGCTGCTATCCACCCCAGCCTGGAGATACCCAGTAAGTAAGTTTGTGTGTGGAAGTGTTCACCTGTTGGCTTTGTGGGTCTGGGGACAGGGGTGATGGTGGCGGGCTGTCAGGGAGGAGTGCTGCCTTTCTTTTTTTCTTTACCTGTGGTTCTTGTGCCAGGCTTTAGGTGAGATCTGTGCCACCACAGCTGGTCAGAAGAGCCCCTGGCAGAGAGGCCACACACTTCTGTCAGTTGGTTTTAACGTTTGAATTTTGTTCTGGGGCACAGAGCTAATGAGCGGAGCGGACGCTGGGTTTGTGTGTAGCTGGGTCAGTGTCACGGGCTTGACGGGAGCCTTGCCGAGTGTGGGTGTGACCTGCAGCTGCACCAGCAAAACTTCGTTGCATAAAGCTAGCTCGGCTCTCAGCAGGGTGGTTGAACTGACTGGTTGTGTCTGCAAGCCACTCTGTGCATGTAGTTAGTGCTTATGACTGAGCTTAAAAAAATAATCACTTTGGTATTAAGAACTTGCTGCTTTTCCCAGGAGCACTGTGATAGTTGGAACAGGTGTCACGTCACACCTCTCAACCAGTGGCGACCTGTGCAAAGCAGTTAATTCACTTCAAGTGCTGAATCGTATAAACCTTCTCTTTCTTTCTCTTTTCTACCCTTCTAAAAAAATTGCTGTTAATCAGTGCTGATTCCCAAGGAAAAACCACCCATCACTGTTGTTGGAGATGTAGGAGGAAGGATAGCGATCATTGTGGTGAGTAAGCTGCCACGGCTTTAGATAAATTAACTGTTAAAGCTGCAGAAACCAAGGGTGTTTTTTGTTGTCTCACCAACTGACCTTTGACTGATGGTGGGGGTTTGATCCTGTGCTTTCTGTACCACAAGGCAGTACTCTGCACGGTTACTGCAGCTGATCGTGCAAACTGTGAAGTGGGCCGTGCTGAGGAGCAGCATTTGCACCCTGTCTGGACGGAGCAGGCCACTGACTCAATGTCCTCTTCCTTTGCCAGGATGACATTATAGATGACGTTGACAGCTTTCTTGCTGCAGCAGAGACCCTCAAGGAGAGGGGGGCTTACAAGATCTTCGTGATGGCCACACATGGCCTGCTGTCCTCAGATGCTCCCAGGCTGATAGAGGAGTCTGCAATTGATGAAGTAAGCCTGACTTCTTAATTTTCTTAAGCAAGCAGTTTTCTTCTGACTTGATTCTTAAAATATATGGGCATGAAGAATTTAGCTGGGGGGGTTATATTTTTAGGCTTCTTACTGTGGGACAGCATGCTGGAATAGTAGCGTCCTTCAACTGCAGCGGTGGACAGGTGGGAGAGTAAAGAGGTGGAAGCCGGCCAGCGGGCGATGTTCTTCACCTTCCCTTGAGCTTAGGTGCCAGAATGAAAGGAAGGAGGGTTGTTGCCGTGCATATCCACGGCTGTGTGGAATCCTGCAGCAATGCGTAGCTCTCCCTAAGGTTTGGATCCTGACAGCAGTGTAAATCCTTGCTCTTTTCTCAGCCACGGTGGCTTCGCAGGACCTGGAGACAGCCGTTGCCTGCCACAGCCCTGGTGTGGGGGGACGCAGAGCGCGGTGGAACTCTTTCTGATTGTTTTTTCTTTCCATAGGTGGTTGTCACAAACACAATTCCACACGAAATACAAAAGCTCCAGTGCCCTAAAATCAAGACTGTGGACATCAGCATGATCCTCTCAGAAGCCATTCGCAGGATCCACAACGGGGAGTCCATGTCATACCTCTTCAGGAACATTGGACTGGATGACTGAAGCTTCTTATGCTAAACTAACACCCCGGGCCAAACTGGAAGTGAACAGATAGCGAGCTGTGAAGCGTCATGCTTATCTTCACATTTCTATTGAGCCACCTTTTGTTTTCTCTTGGTTTAAGTATCAAGGTAGAACAGTTTTTGAGACCTATTTTTTCTTTGCTTTTTTTTTGGGGTGGGGGGGGCGGTGAGGGAGGGAGGCGGGTGGGTAAACATTTTACAAAAAAAAACTGTTCTAGTTGCTTTTAGGTTAGTTGCACTATATACATGGTGAAAAAGACCCACAAAACACTTGAGGCAAGAATTTGGCTTCTAAATTAAGCATTCTTTTTCCAAAGCTGCTTGCTGCAAGTGCTTCAAAGATAATAAGATGAAGTGACTGTATAATACTTGCATTTTAAAAGCCAAAAAGGTTGTACTGTTGTATGCAGTTAAGTGATTTTGTAGGAGTGCTTTTATAGAAAAGCATATGAAATATGCACCTGTATTTATTTTCTGCGACGAAGAATAAAGATTTGTTTTGTGTGAGCTTTCTAAAAATGTTTCTGTAATAGTCATTCATCTCCCAAAGAGTTCCCGCTTTGAGATGATTTGCAGATCCTGCGATGTTGAAAGTAACCAGGAGGTGAGTTGATTCTTTTGTGCTGATGTGTTGCTGTGGAATATAAAGAGGAGCCTGGCTTCTCGGCAGTCAGGACGCTAACTGCTGCGCTGAGACACCTGTGCGCAAGGAGGGGGCTGCCTTCCCTCGTCCATCGCCCGCTGTTGCGTGGCAGGCGGTCTGAGCAGACTTGTGGAGTGCAAAACCGCCTTTCACCGTCTGTTTCTGGGGACAGGAGTGTTAACAAGCTGCACTGCAGTTTGGCAGGTGCAGCGTGCTGCCTCGCTTCGGGTGATGCGGAAGGGAGCTGACCCCGCGGCTGGGTGTTGGGACAGCGGGAGCCGTGAGTGGAGTTGTGCAGGGGACGTGAAGCCTGGGGCTATGGCCCCGTGATTTCTGCTTGTGGAAGTACTTGCTCACCTCAAGGATGGAGCTGCTCTGGGGACGGGTTGTAGGGTTCTGTGGTAGGGAGAGGTGTTGGCAGCGCCGTGAGGGTGGATAACCACAGGTTCCAGCTGATGACAGCTCGTCACGGTAAGCTGGCTGTTCAGAGGTTTGTGCCCAGACCTGAATTTATGGATGTGCTAAAAATCACAGCCATCATGCAACATCTAGCTTGGTCAGGTTTGTTCTCCCGGCCATCCCTGTGAGCTGCTCCGAGACCCAGAGTGCCTGGCTTGCGGTGGAACTGCCGAGCGTTTCCTGAGGGTTGTTTGCTCTAACTGCTCTCAGTCAGAACGGCCTGCAAGGGAGTCTGAGACTTCTGGCACGGCCAAAACCAGAAGTGAAAACCAACCTTTGTTGACCCTTCCTCGGGCTTTGGAAGGTCGATTTGCTTTTGAGAAAAGGGGCTCCCCCCAAATTCCCTCGTGTCTCTTGCAGCTGGCACAGCCTGGCCTGTAGGTAGGGGTGCACGCAGTGCTTGATTTGGTGCGTTCACCAGGTGAGGTGAAGATCTCAGCAGCTGCTCATTTCTGTCCTGGTAATGCTGGTCTCGCTCCATCCTGTGAGCTCGTTTTCCTGGAGATTATTCTGCCTGATGTTTTTGCAGTCCTGCAGGTACGTTCTGTCTCTGTGAAGTGGCAGCTAGCAAGGCTGCACCCGGTTATCCGTTAGCGGCAGCAGGTTACCGAACAGTTCGGTGGTGTTACTGGTACACCGCACTGACACATTAACACTTGTGCGTGCCTGGAACGTGCGAACGCCGGCTGAATTCCAGCTGAGCAGGGAGGGAGAACTGCAGCCCCCTCGTGAGAGGGCAAACCTACCTCTGGGTGCACCGGTGGCTGCTTCAGAGGTGGCAAGGGCAGCGGCCAGCTCGTGCTGGTGCTTGCTGTGCCCTGGCCAACAGCTCTGGCAGCGAGGCGCCCCGTGCTGGCCGGATTAATGATAAGTTCCCCCAGGCAGCTAACGAGTTACTGATTCAGCGATCGTCTGCGTGAGGCTGTGGCGGAGGGCGAAGAAGGGGAGCGATGGAGGGCAATGTCACTGCTGGATCCTTCGCGCCCCCGCAGCAGTTCAGCGTTGCTGATCTTGTTGTCATCGTGGCTTATTTTTCCTTAAACGTTGCAGTGGGAATATGGGTAAGAGTGTTTTTGTTGTTTGGTTTCTGCTTTCCTCTTTAAGCATGTTAAATCTGAAAACTTTTTTTTTTTTCCTGCAGCCGTACTTTGCATTTGTTGTGTGTTTCCAAATCGTGCTGCATTTGCTCTGTTCTGTCGCGTACACCCTCCGCTCCTTTCATCCCATACGGAAAGACTCCTGCTGCCTCCGAGCGAGCAGGAATTAACCACGGCACGAACTTCTCCCGGGCCTCCTCTGCTGCCTGCCAGCAGACCTAAAGCTTCTCTATTAAAGGGTGCTGAGACAAATGCTCTGCTTAGCACAAGGAGCCCGCAGCCACCTGCAACTGCAGACAAAGGCCCTCTGCAGCCGTTTATTCTGCCTTGCAGAGAAGCCCTAGCCGAGGCCGTGCCCTACGAGCCAGCCTGTCTGCCCGGCGTGGAGGCGGGATCCTCCGCCCTCCCCGCTGCCCGCTCTGGGGGTGGCCCCTTTGCTGTTGATGGCTCCAGGGACTTGGGGTGCAGCCTCCATTTCGTGCAATTACGCTGGAGTTGCAGAGCTCCCATTAATTATCCAGTCTCCTGTCTCTCGGCTTCTTGTCTGGCAGCCTCGGTTCTTGGCTTCTTGTCTGGGTTTGCGGGGAAAGCGTTCTGTGCTGATCTCTTCTCCCCCCAGTCTTCATGCAGGGTGAACAGGAACACCGTCAGCGGCTATTTCCTGGCTGGCAGAGACATGGCGTGGTGGCCAGTAAGTGACCTCTGCCTGTCCCATGGTGCCCACGCGATGCAGCAAAGCGTGGTGCTCCTCGTCCTCCCCAAACCAAGAAATCCCCCCCAAACCCCCTGGGGGCGTCAGGGGGGACTGTGCATGAGGGAGTGCTGGGGCCCACGTGTACCCATGGGAGACTGTCAGGGGCTGTCCTCGAACCACGTGCCCATGTCCACGTGTCCCCATGCCCCAGCTCCTCCTGTTCTCCTCCGCAGATCGGAGCCTCCCTGTTTGCCAGCAGCGAGGGCTCGGGGCTCTTTATCGGACTGGCCGGGACCGGTGCTGCCGGGGGAATTGCTGTCACCGGCTTTGAGTGGAACGTAAGAAACGTGCTGTTATCAAGAAAATGAGTTTCTTGAGCCACGTGGCAGCACCTAGCTGTCTGGAGGCTTCGGAGGAGTTGTGCAGAGGGTAACTAATGCAACCCCACAAACTCAGCTCCATGGCCAGTGAGCATACAATGAGTTCAGAGCCAGCTCAAGCCCTTGTGCGCAGGGAGGGGGATGATTCGGAGCAGAGCTGCCTGCTGCAGCCCTGCACGATCCCGGTGGGGAGGTGGCTGAATAGGTCACCACTTCTCTGCTTCCCCTTGGGACGCTTGCAGAGTCCTTGGGTTCTGCAGCAGAGATGGCACCTGGCTTGCTGGGTGCTTGGGGAGTTGGTGGGACCCTTCTCAGCCCTTCCCCTCCAGAGGGGCAGGATCCTGCCGGTGGGGTGCTGGGTGGTCTCCAGCACGGCCTTGTGCACCTGCACCTCCCTTTTGGGGCTGTTTGGAAATATAAACGTGCGCGGAGGTGGGCTGGGGCGGACGGAGCCATGCTCCCGGCTGTGCCACGTGCCTCCTTCCCGACAGGCGACGTACGCGCTGCTGGCACTGGCCTGGGTCTTCGTGCCGGTCTACATCTCATCCGGGGTACGTGGAGCTGCCCCGATCCCAGGAGCATCCCCTGAGCCCTGCATTGGGAATGCTGCCCTGCCCCAGGGATGGGGACATGGGGACAGGACAGGGCAGCCACCCCTCCCGTCCCCTCCTGCAGATTGTCACCATGCCTGAGTACCTGCAGCGAAGGTTTGGAGGTGAGAGGATCCGGATGTACCTCTCCAGCCTGTCGCTCCTGCTCTCCATCTTCACCAAAATCTCTGTAAGTAGTCCCTGCTCGGCTCTGGCACCCAGGTTTTCAGAGAAGCAGCAGCCTTGCTGCACCTACCACTGGCCTGAGCATCTATGGAATGCGATGATTCGCAGGAACTTTTCCACAGGGGTGTTTTCACCCCATTTCGGTCTCACTCACAGTGCCCTGTGTGCAGCCCCAGCTCCTCTCCTCCCCTTGCTGTCAGTGTGGGAAGAGTTTACCCAAGGGAAGAGAGGCTGAAGTGCCCTTGGCACCAGGGCTGCAGCAAGCAGGAGGGAGCAGGGCACAGACAGCCCTGGGGCTGGAGGCACATCAAGAGCAAACACCTCCGGAAAGATCTGGGGGGGAAAACCTGCTGCAGGGAGCAACCCTGCACCACCCAGAGCAGGCAGATCCCACCCTGCAAACCCTGGGTTTGCTGGGGCTTCCACGGCGGGGGGGGCTGTGAAAAGGTGATGTTTGCATGGGGATGGCTGTGCAGAGAAGAGGAGAAAGTGCTTTTTGCGTGGGGATGACTGCACAGAACAGTTGAAAAAATGCTCCTTGCCCGTGTCGGGCTGGAGGCAGCGGCTGGGTGCCAAAGCAGCCGTGCCCCACGCAGCGGCGCTCCCTGCCCGCTGCTCCGCATCGCAGCCTGCACTGAGCCCGTGGGGGGCTGGAGGGGGAACGGGGCCTTCCCGAGAGAGCAGCTGGGGAGGACGGAGCAGCCTGGGAACAACTCTGGCTGTGCGAATGCTTGCGTTGCGTTTAAGGCAGCTTGCGTTTCCCTTGCGTTTCTCTTGCGTGTCGTGCAAAGGGAGTGGCTGCACCCGCCGTGGGCAGAGCCAGAGCTGGCAGCGCGGCCTGGCGTGATGTCCCTGGTTTCAGGAGAGCTGTGTCTCCTTTCTGTGAGCTGCGCTCTCACCCTGGGCACGGCGCGGTGTGTTGTGCTTTAAGGGCAGGTTGATCCTGATTGTAAAAGGCGGGTTGCAAGGGAGGGAGCAGCCCTTTCTCTGCTGACGCAGGGCTTTGAGCGTGGCCAGAACCTGCAGAAGCCGTGCTGGTGATTCCATCGGTGCAGCTCTCTCCTATATTCCCCCCAAGCCCACGTCCCATCATGCTGGAGGGCATTCCCCCGTAAAGCTGCCATTCCTCACACCCTTCCCACTTACGCGGTTGGAAATCCAATGGCATTTCTCCTGCCATCAGGGCCAGCTGTGCAGCTCGCCAAAGCCCACCTCCTGGAGCCCCCCACTGCTCTCAGCCAGGCAGAGGTGCCCTCGCCTGTCCCTCCCCAGCCCTTTGTGTCCTCACGGAGCTGCTCAGACCTGCCCAGCTTTGGCAGCCGCTCCCCACGTGTGATGGGTGGCAGCATCCGTCTGGCTCGCAGGTTTGGGCGTGGACACCCATTATTCCCACTTGTCCTAATGCCCAGGAGCTTGTCAGCCCCTCTCTGCTCCCGTGGAGGCCAGGGAGGGAGATGCTGGAGCACCCGTGTAAGAGCTGCGGGTCCGCGGGATCCCGCTGGTGTTTACAAACAGAGGTTGGAAGCTGGGATATGGGGTTTCTGGTGCGGTAGTTTGCTCTCGGTGAGCTGGATTTAAGGAATTTGAGGGCTGCTTGTCTTGGAGTCTCTCTCCAGGCCATCACATGACCCCAATTCTCTCACCAAAGCAGCATGCTTTGCCACGAGGGTGCTCGGCTCTTACGCTTCCCAGTTTCGCCAGTGGCTTTGGCTGGAGGGGACGGAAACCCCACAGCCCCCTCCGTGGCTCTGCCTGTGCCTTTGCCCAGCCTGTGCCATGCCTCCTTTGGGTTGCTGAGCTTCCCGCACCCCCTGAGCCATGTAGCATCCAACAGAAGAGGGGTCAGCCTGGCCAGAGGATCACCCCAGCATCTAGCACCACGCTGCTTGCGAGATGGTGCCCCACGTGACCAACCAGGCCCCGTGTCCTCTCCCTGGGGCTGAGCAGAGTGTGAGGCTCAGGGCAATGGGGCAGGACTGCCACCTGCTCTGGCGGCTCCTCTGGCAGGGGACACCACCCTCTCTCCTCCCGTGACTTTGCCATTTGCTGATCCCCAGCTCTCAATATTTCGGGGCAGCCCAAATCCCCGCTGAGAGATCGCATCCCGCCCAGCTAGGAATAGGCGAGGCTTTGCACAGGTCTCCCAGCTTTGGTGGAGACCCCTGGAGACTCCTCTGCAGCTGGGCAGCTCGTTCTGCCCAGGCTCTGCCTTCAGCAGCTGTTAAAGCCAGCTGGCCTTGGGAAGGCACTGATGGTGTTGGGTAAGAGCGAGTTTCCAGGTGAGGTCACCGGTGGAGGCAGGGATCTCACCGGATTAGGAGGCCTGACTTCAAAGGCTTCTGCTTGCCTTTTACAGTTGAAAGGACTTGTTTTATGAATAGGTCATGCCTGGTTTTAATTAGCTTGTTTTTGTATTTGGAATGTCTTATTAACAACTCAGTCACATGCGCTTTTATTTTTTCCCACCGTAGCAGAATTACGAGGAAGGGAGGTGGAGATACCTCTGCTTCCTCATAGCAAAGGCTCAGACTCATTTGCAGACGACTGCAAAAATGCTTCAGCATTGAGAAAGCCCAGAGAAACGGTTATGAAATGTCTTCTCCATGGCTGAGCCTTTGCATCAGGGCTCTGGGGAAGCGTTGCAGGTGGGGTGACGTTCCAGCTGGTGCTGCGGTGACAAGTGATGCATCCCTCAAGGGGACACTGGGGCCTCCAGAAGGCACCAGGGATGCACTGGGGAGGCTCAAAACATTTTGGGTTCCTGCTTCTCGTTCATCCCTGGGGGTGCTCAAGGCCAGGCTGGGTGGGCCCTGGGCAGCCTGAGCTGGGGGGTGGCAGCCAGCCCCCTGCAGGTGTTGGGGCTGGGGGGGCTGTAAGGTCCCTTCCATTCCAAGACACTCTATGATTCCATGGCTGTTGCGTGGGGAGGAGATGGCTGAGCCCCTCGACTGGATCATTTCTGCCTTGTGGCTGAAGCTTGCAGTGCGGTTGTCCTCTTGTAAGGGCTGCTTGGTGTCTGTGGCATCAAGCTGTGGCTGGGCCATGTTTGTGGCGACAGGCATCTGTTGAAGAGAGGCTGCTGGTGGAGGGTTTGGCGTGGTTGTCACAGGGTTGGTTCCTCTTCAGCAGGGCTTTTTGGGGCGAGTTGTCCCCCGGTGATGGTGAGGGCTCTACTGGAGACATGGCCAAGCCTGAGCGCAGTGGAGGACGTGTAGCACCTCCCTTGGGATGCTAAATGTGACTGTGGTGGTGCAGATGTCACGGAGCAGTCCCTGAATTAGGGTCCTCATGGTTAAAATGCTCTTCTGGTTGGCTGATCTATGATTTAGACAGCATTATGCCTAACCACGTGAGCTCACCTGGGAAGGGCATGGGTGCACTGCGTTGGAGCACCCAAGGGTGCTGGATGTCAGGAGGGTTGTGACCCCCCGGCTGCCACCAGGTGCCCCATCTCCAGGGCTCTTCAGGAAGCGTGGTGAGATGCCACCTGCGGAGCAGGGCGCTGCCAGGAGGGAACTGGAGGGACGTGGAGGCAGCTCAGGTTGGGTGTCCTGTACGGAGCTGAGCGCCGCTCGCTCCCTGCTCTGTTCCCAAAGGCTGTGGCACCCCTTACAGCCGTGCTCCTTGTCCCCACGCAGACCGACCTGTACTCGGGGGCCCTGTTTGTGCAAGTGTGCCTGGGCTGGGACCTCTACCTCTCCACCGTCCTGATGCTGCTGGTGACGGGACTCTACACCATCGCAGGTAGGCTGCGTGCCGTCTGATGCCCTCAGGCTGGCTCCTTGGGCTGAACCATGCCACTCATGCTCCTGTTTTATTTTCCTTTGTGTGCTCTTTGGGATTTATCCTGCTTCAGACTCAGGTCATGGGCTTGCTGTTCCCTGTGCCACCCACTCACTATTGTGCATCCTTCCTGAGCGTCAGCTCGGGCAGTGACTCGACTGTGATCTCTCCTTTGTCATCACAACTCTGCTTTTGTAATAACTTGCATCTCCTCTGTCTCATGGCTAAATGCTTTCTTGTGTGTGCACCTATTTGTAATCAGCTATAATCAGGGCTTCTCCTGTTACAGAACCATTACTACAGCAGCTAAAATCTCAGAGCCCTTTGCCTAACTCGTTCCCCACCTGCCCTGCCTGCAGTGCAACTTGCTGCCATGCCCCTGCCAAGCTGCCAGGAATATTTCCTGCACACAGCGGGACCAGCTATCTCTGTGCAGGCTCAACTGATGCCTTTCCTTTGTGGTTTGGGGGTGGTGGCAGTTTGGAGATGGGAACTGGGAACCCCTGGCTTGCAGTCCTGTTCTCAGGCTGCAGTTTATCCTTTCCAGGGTATTATTTTGGTTTTTATTTCAGCTGGGCCATTCCCTTCCCTGGTAGCTCCAGTGGAAACGCTCGGCAGTAAATTCTCCCTTGGTACCTTGTCCCAGCCATCAAAATGGGAAATGGCGTAATTATATCCGAAACATGGTGGATTTTGCAAGACTCTGGTTTTAAGCAAATCCCATCTCGGCTTTTCCTGCCCACGAGGCTTGTTGTGCAGCAAGGCACCTCGGTGTGAGCCAGGCAGAGGTGTGCTCGCTGCGTCAGCCCGATCCCGAGAACATCCCTGCGGATCCCAGGCATGGCTGGGCAGGTGCCTGGATGGGAATGAATCAGTGACTTGGGTTGAAACGGGTTCAATTTTTGACCCATTTTTTTTTCTAGACCCGCTACTTTTCTATATATTTGTTTGTCTGCAGATAAATTGCTTCCTGGCTAGGTGAATAATGAGTCCTGGATTTGCAGTGGGTACTGGTGGGGAGCTTGAGATGGGAAGGGAGAAATACTGTAGGCTGGGTGGAGAAGGGGGACCCTGCTAAGTGTCACATGCTGGAAAAATTAAAAATTAAAGATTGGGAAGGGAGAGCCGAGGTGTTATGGGGAGGTGGGATGGGTGATGAAGTTGTGAATGCTGTCTGCTGCTGAGCACCCAAAGGGATGGGGACCTGTATCCCCCCACCTGTGTGGTGACATGGGGCGGTGGAACCGCAGCCCCCTTTGCTGCAGTGTGGGTAGCCCCAGGTTAGCACCAGGCACATCCCCCGAGTGTGGGGGGCTTTACTGGGGCTGCAGGACCCGAGGGTGCTCAGAGGCCGTGCCTTGCTCCTTGCAGGGGGGCTGGCGGCCGTCATCTACACCGACGCGCTGCAGACGCTCGTCATGGTCCTCGGAGCCATCATGCTGGCAGTGAGAGGTAAGAGCTGGGAGCGCTGGCACGCCTTCCAGGGGAGCATCTGCCCTGGTTGGACCATACCAGAAATGAAAATAGTCTCAGCAATTTGGTGGTTGAGACTGCAGCAGTCTCCTAAAGAAACTCTGCGGTCTGCGTCCCCCTGCTGCTGCGTTTCCCCTCTGTGCCACTGCTTGTGGGTACAGCACCCTGCTGGCTCTTCGCGCGGGCTTTCTCCAGCGCTGGTGATGTCCTCAGGTCCCCGCCATCTGAGAGCTCCTTCAAGCCACAAAGCAGCTTTACAAGATTTCCTCCAGGCAACTTGCAGCACTGTCACTGTGGGATCTTCAGCACGGGGCTAGAGGCAGTGCAGGGACATGTGGCGGAGCAGAGACACGTGGTGACACTGGGCAGGGTGTTCCCTTCTCTGCTCTGCCTTCCTCACACTTCAGTTCAGCGTGGCTCGCTCCCGGCCCTTTCTGACCGCTCAGCACTGCTGTGCCTCAGGAAGCCCGGGCACCGCTTCCCAGCTGGGTACGGGTCAGACCCCAGCACCGAAGGTCGGTGTTTGAGGAGCAGGATGCCCAGATCCTGGGATGCTCCTGCCTGGAGGAGCCCACACAGGTGGTGTGAAAAGTGTGCGGGGAGGGATGGCAGCGGGGCAGATCTGCAGCAAGATACGTGTGCAAAAAGCAAGTGAAAGGGCAGGAATCTGAGGCTTCACTTTACAGAAGAAAGAGAGGGGAAGGCCCTCCCTTCCCGGAGAAGTATCAATAGCAACAAAACACCCCAGCAGAAGCGAGGACCCGTGCCAGGCGGAGGAGCTGCCCCAACAGATCCGCACCGCAGCCTGATGAGGTGCTTGGGTACTGCTGATTGTTGTCTGAAGCGCGAATTGCCCAGAGGTTCTCCGAGGCTTTGTCTTGTGCTCTTGGCTCGGTGCAGGGTGGGAGTAGGAGGGCAGGCATGGCCTGGAAAATGCCCGCCGGCGGCAGCGCGGCTGAACTGGCTCTTGTTGTGCTAACCTGCGTGGCAAGGTGTGTGCAGAGAGCAGTGGATTGTCGTGGATCCAGGGGATCAAAAAGACAGGGGACCTGGAAGCTCACATCCTCAAAAATCGGCCTCCTCCAGCTCCACAGGGCTCAGCTAATAGAGGACACTGTCTGCGGTTTTGCCCTTTTTTTGGTGAATTTAGACCACGGCAGCTGCAGCAGTGCTGCCAGCCTGCGGCCGCTCCACGTTGCTGCTGCGTGGCCTTCACCCCGCGCAGCCACTGCAGGATGGAGCCGTGTTGTGGCCGGGCTCAGGCTGCGGGGACGTTTCCCCATGGAGGGCAGAAGGGGCGTGCAGATACCTGTAGAAGCGTCTGGCAGAAGACAAGTGGGTGTAGATGGCGGGGTTACAGACCACTGACGTCCTGGGGACAGATGTGGCTGTTCTGGAGGTGGCTCAGCTCCAGCACTGTCCCACAGCCCAACACTGTCCCACCGCCCTCGCTGCGTCCCCTTGGCACTGACCGCGGGGACACTGCTCCCATTGGAGGGACACGGCTCCCGCTGGAGCCCTGTGTCTTCACGCCGAGAGCTCGCTGCCCTGTGTTCCTCGCCCTGCTCTTCTGGGTGAGCAGGCGTAGGTGTTGCGACTTGTCGGCTGACACCTTTGCAGAAGCAGCAGGTCCGCACCCCCAGGCACGAATCTCTGCTTTCAGCACTCAGCCTCTGCCTCTGGAGAGCCTTTGCTGGTGCCCAACGCCCATGCAAAGCTTGGGAGTAGCCGGTGCCTGGGTAAACCACGCGCTGGAGAGGAGCCAGGTCTGCTTTCATAAGAGCGGGGGGGGCTGGGGAATGCTCACTCCCCGTGCGATAGTGGGGAGCCGTTTGCAAAGGGGGCTATGGGGTGGGATGCCCCTTTCCAAATATCCCAAAAGGCTCAGGTCGGGAGGATGGGTCAGTACTGGAAGTGGCAGCTTGTGAGGAACGGAGTGGAAGGGACCACCCAGGGTCTTGCTTCGAACCTGACCTGCATTGCTGAGCAGCAAGGCAAAGGGATTCCTCCTCCCAGTCCCCAAAACTGCATCTGAGCAGGAGGGAGAGAGAACCTTGTTCTGCAGGAGAAGCCCTTGCTCAGTGCTGGGACCTTCTCCTCGTCCTCACAGCCTGGTTCCTCACTGCGGGGAGCCGAATGATCTCCTCTCCATGAACCCAACTGGGGCCCCAGGGTGCCTTCTGCTCTCCCAAAAGCAATGCCTCTGGCTCCCCAGTACTGCCTCTGCCTCCCAGATTCTGCTGCTGGCACTGGGGCAGCTGCCAGCAGGGTTCAGCCCGAGCCCCCTGCAGCGGGGAGGTGTTGGGGGCCATGGCAGAGCCCAGGGCTGGCCGGGCAGGATGAGAGCCAAGGCAGCTGCGAAGGGCTCGGAGGCGTGCTTGCTGGGGCTTGCTCACGGCACGTCATCCTCAGCAGGGCTCAGGCTGAGGATGCCGTTTCCAGGGAAAAACGCAGCGAAGACGGGCTTTGTGCTGGAGGCGTACGGCCGGAGCTGTGCAGGGGGAGTGCACAGAACACACTGGGTGGACGCTTGTGCCAAGGCACCTCGAGCTGTAGTGAGTCAAGTCAAAGGCTACCTAATCTTCAATTTTAATAGTTCTAGGTGAGTTTCCCATGCTCTAGGAGCAGGGTGCTTTAACAACATGTTGCTCTTACAGTACGGAGTCAAAAGAAGTGGGTCCCTTTTGTCCCAGGATGTGGGGCACCCTCGCAAGGGAGGGTGCATTGCGACGGGACCTGCTGTGCAAAATGGTGATAGAAGAGTCTCTTAAATAACTAAAATAAAATACAACCGCGAGCAAGCCTCCCTCTGTGGGAAGGGGGCTGGGGGGGGCTGCAGCTCTCAGTGATGAGTTCTCAGCCAGATTTTGGTGGACTCTAACCAGCCTCCCCCAACGACGCCTTCCAGCTTTCAACGAGATCGGAGGTTACCCCAACCTGGAAGACGCCTATTTAAAAGCCGTGCCGTCCAAGACAGTTCCCAACACGACCTGCCACCTGCCCAGGGCGGATGCCATGCACCTCTTCCGAGACCCAGTCTCTGGAGATCTGCCCTGGACTGGGATGATGTTCGGGCTGTCCATCATAGCCACGTGGTACTGGTGCACCGACCAGGTAAATGGAAACAAGATTCCCCTGCCCCGTGCAGCAGAGCATCGCCTGCGGTCCAGGCACCGCTGGAAAACCGCCTGGGTCAGCACCTACTGCTCCTTCTGGCTGGTGGGCTCGGGGGGCTTCTTTTTGGAGTCAGTAGAAGCACCTGGAGCTGCCATGACCTTGTTCTTGAGGTGCTTGGACTGGGACAGTTTGGAGAGCGGGATGCCCAGGGGTGTCCTCATCTCCTCGGCCGCCTTCTGGCTTTCGGGCAGGGAGCTCAGGGGTTTGCTCGCTGCCCTGGGGTTGCTTGGTGAGAGGTGGCTGGGTCGGGCCGGCTTGCTGGGGCTGAAGGTTTTGCTCCGCCAGTAGGGCTGGCTGCCTGCTACGGTCTTTTTGGGTTCAGCTCCGTCCCCTCGGAACTTGCCGGCCCCGGGGGGTTTCTCGCATGGTGGGGAGCAGGAGGCCTCCTTGCCTTGCTCTCTGCCCGCGAGGTTCCTGGGGCGGTAGCGGTACATGTGCGACCCCTGTTAGTTAAAGAGCAGAAAAAGAGAAAAATGTCACCTGTGGCTGCTGTAGGGATGTTGCTCCTCTGCACGGATGTCCCCTCGTGCCTGTGTGCTGCGGACTTGGTCCTCACAGACAAGTCCCCCAGCTGCTTGCTGTGACCCCATGCCCAAATTCTCCTGAGGCTGCTGGCAGCTCGCTGCGCTCCTGTGGTGCTCGCTCTCTGAATGAGATCTCTCCCCCTAATTTAGGGTTTTTGGTCACCTGGTGTGCGGAGGGACTTTGGGGGCTGACAGGGCTCCTGTGCAGGACCAGTGGGGCAGGTCCCCATGGGATGGGGCCTACCAGTGGCCGTGGTCCCCCAGGGGTCCCACTGCCTGCTGCAAGGGCACGATACGAGCTCCTTGCTGGTCTGGAGAGAAACCCAGCCTGCACTTTGGGCACGCACCCATGTGGCTTTGGTCCCCAGCGTTTGGGATGCTGGGGATCCGCTCGGCGGGGAGGAGGTTGTCGGGGGGATGCGCTGGTGGCAGCTCAGCCATGCCCCTGCCTCTTGCAGGTCATCGTGCAGAGGTCGCTCTCTGCTAGGAGCCTGAGCCACGCCAAGGCCGGCTCCATCCTGGCCAGCTACCTGAAGATGCTGCCCCTGTTCGTCATCATCATGCCGGGGATGATCAGCAGGGTCCTGTACCCAGGTAAGGGCGGGCGTTGCGCCGGTCACCATGTGGAAACTGCTGCACATGGTGCACGAGGGATGGGAGCAGGGTGCTGGGGCTTACCTGGGGATCTCTGCTCTGCGTGGACCTGGGCGTGGAGGGGACCTGAGCGTCCCTGGCGCCCTGCTTTGGCTGTTGCGCACCAGCCGTGCAGCCAGGTGTGTGTTTTGGCAATCGAGTGCCCCAGGAACAGCTTGGGTGCTGTGTTTTGAACGTGGAAACCATGTTGTTTGTCCTGAGTCAGCCTAGGGCTGTGTTGTGGGCTGCGCTGCGCTAAGGGCCAGCATTGAAGAGCTGGATATGAGGGATGTGAACCCCAAATAATAATGTTCGGTGGGGCTGGTGGAGGGAGATACCTACGCTACCCGAAATGGGAGGACAAATAGCAGTTTGCAGCACGCTGTACAGTTTTACATCCAAACTCCAGGGGATGGGTCAGCTCACGGAGGGTAAGGAGATGCTGCAGGATGATTTAATGCAAGAAACTGCAGAATTTTCTAGGAAACACCTTGTTGGGGCCCATCTATGGGTCATCTTCCTTGTGCTGTTGCTGTTCTCTGACCTCAGATTAGAGGTTTCTGCAGAGGTAACCAAGGATTGCTCTGTTTGTTGTTATTACATACGGGAGAAGCTGCTCCCTGCACGTTTCCACCAGCTGAGCACTTGCTTTCCTGGCTCTGCCAGCGCCTCAATTATCTCTCACAAAAAGGCCAGGACAAGTTCTTGCAGGCACGCAGAGGTACCTGAGCGCCTTGAGCAGAGCAGCGAGGGTTTGAGCGCTGGAGCAGGGGGCGACTGTTTAAGAGCACTTAATTCCCCGTAAACACAGATTAGATGGGACCCGGTGGCTCAGCTGGGGTCACCCCAGGTGGCACCAGTGACACGAGCTGTGGGGACCGACCCTGCGCTCCCCCTGCCAGGCCAATGGAACCCTGGCTCCTCACAGGTGCTGCTGCTGGCACTGCTTGCCCGCGGCAGCGGCCGGCCCTGCTGTGCTGCTCTGCCTAATTCTGTGTCTGAGAGCTTTACTTTGATGCTAATCACCTGCGCAGGGAGCTAGAAAATAGGGCGGGAGGGGACATGCCTACACGCACAGCCTGTCCCACGGCGTGCTGCCACCACCATTGGGCGACGCGATGGGGCCCAGTGGCTCCAAGTGGCTCCAGGCACAGCCCCATGCCACACGTTGCTCTTTAATTCCAGGAAACCTTCCCTTTAGAGACTCTTAGAATCATTAAGGTTGGAAAAGACCTCTCCGATCACCCAGTGCACCCGTCATCCCACCACCACCGTGCCCACTAAACCACGTCCCTAAGTGCCACAGCCACGCGTTTCTGGCACCAAAGCAATGACCTGACGGCTCTGCCGAGCTGAGGCCGCATCCAGGCAGGGCTGGGACGCACAGCAAGGAGAAGGCTGGGGCTTGCCTACCTGTGCAGCGCTGGCGGGGTAGGAGCCGTTGCTGTCCAAGATGGTGCGGGGCAGCACACACCTGATCTCCACGGCGCTGCTCCTCCTCTTGGCCGCGTCCTCCACGCGGACGTGCTTGAGGGGCGGGAGGCTCCCCAGGGGGCTGAGGAAGGTGCCCCGGCTGATGTGAGGGTCGCTGAGCTTCCTCTGTATGGGCACGAACTCCCCGTTGTGGGTGACGTCCGAGTTGGTTCGCCGGAGCGGCCCGTAGCGATCCCTCACCTCGAAGTACTCGTCCGAGATGGAGGAGGCGTTGGAGCGGCGGTAGCTGTGGTCGGCTGAGCTGCTGGAGTAGCTCTCCTGGTCACTGAGGGTGATGTATTCTTCCTCCTCCTCTTCCTCCTCCTCTCCCAGCCCGTTGTGAGCGCAGGGAGGCCCCTGGTCCCCCTGCGGCCCCGCCGCTGGTCGCCCTGCTGGGAGGTGGCAGCTCTCTGGTGAAGCTCCGTTGGGGTTCTCCTTCGGTTCCTGCCTCGCGCCCGTGTTGTCGCCCGGTGGTGGCTGCGTGTCACCCTCCGGGGCAGCGCTGCTGTCACACAGCGCGATGGCTTTGGTCGCGAGGCCACCGACAGGGACAGTTCTTGGCTTCGGAACCGGGCGCTTGGCTTCCTCAGGTGTCTCCTCTGGTGGCTTCAGGCGGTGGCTCAGAGGTGGAGCGGCTGACGTTCCCGCTTGCTTCGTCATCCATCCGCTGCCTTCAGCAGGACCGGTGGCTGGTGCCGCAGGAGCTGCTGCAGGGACCTGCGGGGTCTGTCTGGGGCAGGGGGACACCGGAGGTGGCTCTTGCTTTGCGTTCTTCCTGGCTTCCAGCTCCCTGTTCTTCAGCATCTGCCGGTGCTGGGCGCTGGCCTGGGAGACGTCGCAGACTTTGATGCGGTTCATCTGCGAGAGCTTCACGTCCTTAATCTTGGGGTCAATAATGTTGATGTAGCCCAACACTTCGCTCCCGGGCTCCGGGTCGGGCTCCACCCAGGTGGGCAGGTAGTCAAACATGTTGGCTTTCTCCAGGTTCAGGAGGCCGGGGTGGATGAGCAGGGAGAGGTCTGCCGCCTCACCGTGCCGGTCTCCTGCTTGGCCCTCGGGCAGGGCTTTGCCTTTGTTCTCCGTCTTCTGCATTTTGTCCTGGTTCTCGGATGAAGTCTTGCTGATCTGGTCTGCGCTCTTGGCCTTCACCAGGGCGTATTTGGGGTTTATCAGCTTCTTCACCATGGCGTTGGCGGGCGTCACCGGCACGATGGAGGGCAGCGTTACGGGCTCGGGTTCGGGCTCCTCGCCCATGGAGATGGACTTGAGGCTCACCCCCTTGGACATGAGGTACAGCTCCTGGAACTGCTTGTCGAACGCCTCCACCACTTGGCCCGAGAGCACCGTGATGACGTTTCGGTCCGTCCTCGCTGCGGACCAGGTGAAGCTGGAATGGAAACGCGTTGGAAACCCTGAGCGCTCGCTGGGAAATAGCATGCCTCTCGCCAAGCCGGGCTTTCCCCAGGGGGTTCAACATTGCTAGTGAGGACATGATCATGCTATAAAAGTAATAACGAGATTAAAAAGCTCTCATCCCAAATGGGAATGAAAGCTTGAAGTCTTGAGCTCACTGGAACTTGAAAGGAAAATAAAAGGGATTTGGTTGTGGGTCAGCTAGTTTTTTATGTTAGTGTTGGGCACTTTTCCTTTCTCAATTAGGTTAGTCAAGAAAAAAGATTTGTAAACAATTGTGTGTTTTGTTGTGGCCAGAAAGCAGGAAATGTTTAGTTTTCATGTTGATGAAACTTGTCTTTTAGAGCTGAAGAACTGATCTCTATTCTAACAAAACATGTTTTCATTTGGACAAATTGGAGAACACTTTGGGTTGTAAATATTTAAAAGCGAAGTCTGAGGTCAATGTGAGAGCTGGGCCTGGCTGGCCCTTGGAACTTTGGACCCTCCCCGTGCTTGGTGCTGTTGTCATCGTGTCTGCTGGCAGGAGCAGGCAGTGTGTGCGTCCCGCCGCTGTCCCAGTCCTGGCCATGGGGTGGTGGGGACCCAGTGGTCCCACTCCAGAACCTATGCTGCAAAATGGTCCCCTAGGTTAGGAGGAGGGGAGCAATGCTGGGACAGAGAGCAGGTCCTGTGACAACACCTCTGTGGGGCCGGTGAGGGGGCACTAGCGTTACCTGTAGGACCCGCACATGGCTCGGTCTCCATCCACGAACATGAACTTCTGGGCCAAAGCCCCTTTGAACTTGGTGGCTGAGCGCGTGTAGAACTCCGTCCCCCCCGTGCTGCGGACTCGGAGGTTCTGCAAGGCAAAGGCGAAGCGGTGAGCAGGCGGCGGTGAGACCAGGATGGACGTCCTCACACCGCCGCCTCCCCGCCGTGCCCCCGCCCCATTTGGATCTCGCTCCGGCTCCGCTCCGGGCCGTGGAGAGCTGACGCTCAGGGCCCCGCGGCTGTTTCACAACCCCACCGAGCAGTGGGAAGCGCTCCTCGCAGCCTGCTCGCAGGAGACCTCAGCGATGGGGAGATAAAATAACTTGCCCAGGGCTGCGCAGTGAACCGGAGACCTGGCGCCAAGAGTTTTCCTGCTCTCCCCGAGTGTCCGACAGTGTTTTCTACCTCCTGCACTCGCTCTGCCCACGACCGCAGGTAAACAGCGTGTGATGATGCTGCCAGACGCTTTCCATGCAAACGCCACCGTGCAAGAGGTGATCCTTCGCCTCCTCTCCCCTGGGAGGTGTACAGGTGTTCTTAGGGGATGGTGCTGACCCTGGCACAGCGCGCGCAGACCTGATGGCGACAGGCTTGCTGTCCTATGCCAGGCTTCCCCCGTGGGTCTGTTCTGCTCCTAAATCTGAGCGTCTCACCCTGGTTTTACGGGTGGGTGCGGAAAAAACAGTGGGGCAGCATCTCCTTGCCCTTGGGAAAGGAATCGCAGGGACATGTGCCAAGAGGGACATGGGTCCCTGCGCAGGTGGCCGGGAGCAGGGTGTTCCCACTCACAGCAAACAGCAGTGGGCCACCTTAGGTGGGGAGAAAAAAATTTATGAAAGTGCCCTCATTCGTCCTGTCATGCTGGGATGTTGGTAGTGCTGTTGCTAAAGGCTCTGTGTCATCGTTCAGCCACGCCCTTCATTCTTTTGTTTTTTAAAGACTAAAAAACAAAAAAAGCATCATAAGTATTTCTTCCACCCCCAAACAATCCTCCCCAGCTGCTTCCCTGGGCTCTCCCGTCTCCCTCCTCCCAGCAGGAAGGACAGTGATTAAAAGCTGTTTGCAGCGTGATGCAAAAGCTAAGGAGCTCCTCGCCAGGTCTCCAGGGAGGTTTCACACGCTAATTGGAGAAGTTTGGGTATTTTTTTGGTGCATTTGATTTTTTTTTTTTTTGAGCGTTAGCATTTCTGCCTGGTGCCTGTCTGTGGGCAGCTGGGGGTCATTGAACCGCTGTGACCGTGGGGTCCCACAGCTGGCGCGGGGACGGGGACAGGCGGGGCACATCGAGGTGATGTCCCCGTGCAGGGGGCTGCCGAGAGCAGCTCAGCAGTGACGCCGCACCACGCAAGAACTTGGTGGGACTGGGGCTGGCACCCCAAGGTGCTGCCATCTCCCTCTCCTAGTAACAACTCCCTTCTTTCGGGTAACACCCAGGGCAACAAAGCTCCCGACAGCAGGGTGCCGGCCGCCTCAGCCTCCCCCTCACTGCAGTTGGGTAAGATCTGTTTGTTGCATCTCCCCCAAAAGCAGCACGGAGCAAGCACGCGCCCGGCAGCCGAGCCGGGGAGCAGCTCCGAGCGGGGCTGAATCACGCCCCAAACACCCGCCCTTGCTCAACGCGGCGACCGCCTTGCCCAAGCCGCCTCGCTAATTGCGAAGCGCAGAAGGCACCGAGATAACGACGCTCGTTTCGTTAGCATCTCCTGGCTTCCTTACGCAGCAGCTCCCAGCCGCTGCCCTGGTTTCCTCACAGCCTCCTGCCCTGCCGAATACCATTCCAGCAAACCGCCTGCAACGAGCAGCGTGTGGCAAATCACAGCTCGGAGACATTTGCCGAGCTCTGCAGATGTTCTCCTGCTTTTCCAGTCCTGCCAGAAGGCTGCTCATGGATGAGCAGCCCGGCGTGTGTCAGCGCTGGCTTTTCTGGTCTGGGAGCAGCGGCCTCTCCGGGGCTCTTGGATGTGGGTAAAAGCATGGGGAAGGAAGCTCAGCTGGTTTAATTGTCCTGAGCAGCAATTACGCAGAGCCCCTGGGCTCATTAGATGGGGGAGACCACCGCGGTGCCCCCTCCCTTGGGATACGGGTCCCCAAGCTGGCGCGGCATCACGGCCCCGTGCCAGCCTCGCTCTCGCTGCCGCTGGCATTACGTGGCTGGAACGTGCTCCTGCTCAGCCCGCTCTTTGCCCTCACCGTAAGCAAATGCGGAGAGAGCGTGTCCAGGCAGGGGCCTCCCCGCCCGCCGCCTGGCAGCCGGCACCCTGCGGCCGGGTGACGTCAGGCCGAGAAGCAGCACCCATGTGCCAGGCTGCTGGCGCGGCCGGAGACTGGGAGCCGGCAGCGAGGAGTCTGCGGCCTGAAAGTGAAACTGCGGGGTGCTGCGTGCTGGGCACGTGGGGACGGAGCGGGCGTCCCGCCGTCCTGGCGCTGGAGGAAGCGCTCCCCAGCCCCTTCCTCTTCCTCTGCCCTTGCGGAGCGTGGTGCTGGGTTGTTTTCTGGTGCACAGAGCACTGTGAGCTTCCCTGTGAGCACTCACGGTGCTCTACCTGTGGTTGGGGTTAAAAAATAACCCCAATCGCCTGCACTTTGCGCAAAGTGCTCTCTTCTCCTTGCTCTGCTTATCTAGCCACGGTTTGTACAAGGGGAGGCTGTGCAAAGCCAAGCCACGTGCCGCTAGCTGCAATGCGCCTTGTCAGCTCTGTCCTGCTGCTGGGGCAGAGCTCTGGGGCGCTTTGGGGCCGGGTGGCCGAGCCCTGCGCTGCCAGGCATTCCTTGCACCGCTCCGTCTTCCTCCTTTCCCAACCGGCCTCGTGCACCAGAGCAAAGCTGTGCAAAGCAGCTGGTGCTTGCTTGGTCCCGTCCCAGGGGCAGGAGCGGGATGGGGCTGGAAATGGCACGGACCCAGCTTGCAGGGGTGGCTCAGAGCCTCCCTCCATGCAGCTCTGCCATGGGGGAATCCACGCCCTCATCTCTCACCCGCTCCTCTCCATCCTGCTGCCCCTGGGTGCTCCTGGACCTAACTCTGACGCTGCCCTGGGGCTGCAGCACGGGTCAAGAGCTTTCGGAAGGAACCAGGCCGATCTCCCCTTTGCCCTTCAGCCAAGCAAGCTGTGGCTGGAGGCAGGGGAGCGATTTGTCCCCGTGCCGTGCACACTGACCCAGGGCCTGGAGGCAGAGAGGCTGCAGCGTGGCCACGTCCCGCACAGATGGAGCAGCAGAGCCCAGGGTCGCTGCTGACACCACCGACCGTCCTTACCTTCAAGTGTCCAGCGTGCATCTGCGCTCGCTCACACATCTGGAGGAAGTGCTTCACGTTGGTCTCGTCCAGAATGATGTAGACCCCCACCTTCCTCTTGAAGCCCGCGTCCAGGAGGTCCTTGAAGATGTCGACGTCGGTGAACATGTCCATGACCACTGCGATGACCTGCGGAGAGGAGAGAGATGAGGCCAGGCTGCACCAAACCTTGCTGGTAACGGCATGTGGCATGATGTATGTATAAAATACTGATTTGGGGGGATAAATGTAGTGGTCTTAGCCTTTAACAAGTGCCACAGATTTCAGCCCTGGTTCTTCCAGGGAGGTTTTACCTCCCTCTGTTATCGGTGCTGCTCCTGGCCCCATGGCGGGGTGGAGCTGGCTGTGACACCTCTGATGCAGTGAGTGCGTCCGTCTGTCTGTCTGAGGGCACAGTGCGTGGGGTCCTGCTGTCTTTGGGAATCTGGTGCATGCTTGTATGGAGAGAAATGGTACAGAAACAGCTGGAAGTGGCTGTGAGCTTGGTAGGAAGTACCCAGATGCCACCGAGGTGCGTTCAGGGGCCAAAATGACCTTGTAACACCTTTAAAACTGGTCTGGTGGCAAGATGGAGAGGTTGCTCGAAAGCTGCTGGATGCCAGGTGCTGGGGTGCTGCAGCCCCCCTGAGCCCCCCAGGCTGTGCCAATAGAGCAAAGCTGGAAGGACAGCACCCGGGTCCCTGTGCGGTGACAGCAGCTCTGTTGGTGTCACGGAGCTGCCTTTGTACCCAGGTGTTTGCCACCGCGGTGGAGGCGAGTCCCACATGCGATGGGAAGATGCAGCAGCTGGGAATGGCTGCACGGGCACCAAGGTTCACTCCACGCCCACGGGATTTGTCTGCCTGGAGGTGGCATCGGCTGTGACACCGCGGTGCAGCGCAGGACGGGGCAGCGGTGGCCCCGCTGCCACATCTGCCTGCTCCTCCTGCACGGGCTGGCAACAGCCACGAGGGACGCACTGGGGCCATCGTGCCGTGCTGGGGACCCGCCGGTGTCCCCATCTCAGGGCTGTTCCTGGAAGGTGCCCTATGTTGGGGCAGGAGGGTGACGAGGGGGGACCCCGTGACATTGCTCCCTCGGAGCAGAAGGGACCGGATGGTGCCAGGCGCTTGCACACCCAGGCACGTCGAGCCTGGCCCTCTCAGAGCACCGAGCTGCCTTTTAATTAGCTGTGCGCCACAGGAGAGCTCTAATTATGAAAAGAATTGTGTGTTAGGATACTGCTGGCTCTTCCCTTCCTCTTCTGCAGGTGGCAGGGCGAGGAGCGAGGCCGCGTGTCCCCTCCCCAGCCTGTGTCACCACCAGTGCCACCCACTGCGCTTGGGTATTTTGGGAACGAGCCGAGAGGGGACCTTACAGCTCTGGCAGTCTTCACTCTGTGGGCTTCTTCCAGTTTTACGCAGAATTCTCATTTATCCTCCCGGAGCACTTCCTGGCAGGCATTGCCTTGAAAGGACAAATCCTCTCTCCCTGGTGCTTTGCACGTCCTTGCTGTCCCAATGGGGAAACTGAGGAAAACACCCAGGTGCTGCTGCGCTCGTCTCACCGACGCCGTGAATGTCAGGCTTTGCCCACCCGCCACGTCGTGTCCCTGGCTGGGGGCTTCGGGTGGCTTCGGTGGCAGATGTGCCCCTGTCGCTGACACCAGTGCTCTCTGTGGCCGTGGTCACGTCGCTCTGAGCCTTGTTTTCTCTGGGGGAGGCTTGTAAACTGGGGATGGTGGCAGTCACCGGCCACACTAGCAGGTGCTGATTGCGGGGTTGCCAGCGAAACCGGCACTGTGGGCAGAGCGATGACACCGCACCGAGGTTCCTGGTGGGTTGGGTGCTCTCAAGGAGGAAGAATGTGAGAAGCCCCTTGCTGTAGCGTGGGGACAGCCATGTCCTCGTGTTCCAGCACTGCTTGTGCTGGGGATGGCGAGCAGGCACGCAGCCCGGCTCTCGGTGCCTGCCCCCGTATCCAGCCCGGTGCCTCCCGTCAGGCCGGTGCGTCCCGTTGCCGCTCGCCGCTCCTGCTTCCCTCCGTCGCGTCTCGCCTGCAGGACAGGCTTGGCCTGGCTTTGTCACCAGGACATCTGGCGAGTGTGTCAAGGTGCTGCCCTGGCATGACACGGGCCAGGAGGCCACGGCCGGCCCCAACTGCGCTCCCTGTGCTGCGCCATCCAGGAGCCCCAAGGGCGAAACCTGCTCCTTGGCCACCCGTGCTTGCAGCTTGCTTGAAATTGGCTGGGCCAGCACCAAGCCCAGAGCCAGCCCGGCAGACCTCATCCCGTCACCGATCCCAGTGACCCCCATGCTGGGTGCTGCGGGAAGGCACCTGCACAAAGCCCTGCGCAGCAGGACGGCGGCACCTCGTCCCAAATCCCTTTGCTGCTGCATCGTCCTGGGAAGCCGGCCCATCCCTCTGCCATCCATCCAGAGGGAGAAGAGGATACAGAACCCGGACCTATCGCTGGATTCTCCCCTGAGCAGGTGATGGTTTTCTTCCTGGGCTCCTGGAGCTCGGCAGGACACAGCGAAGGCGCTGGGTGCTGGCACCCCGAGCACCGCGTCCCCTCGGACACAGGGCAGGTGATGTTGGATCCCTCCGAGCTGCTTTGATGAGCGCCCAAACTGCAGGATCATGTTTTATAGAGGAAATTGCAGCGCTTTACTAAGTCACTCTGAATCATCAGATAATAACTTTTGGGGCACACCACGTGGGCATTTAATAAATTAGGCAGGCACCAACACACAATTAGAGGAAGCATGTTGGGAAGAGGGAGAGGTGGGACAAGTAACGTGAATAATTGCTCTCCCTCATCGACCCTTTCATCCAGGAACAGCAGAAGGTTTTGTAAACAGTAATTAATAGGGCCTCCCAGCCTTTGCTGGAAGTTGCCGGGGGTGATTATATCACCACAATTCCAATAGGGAACCTCAAGCACGGAGAGGTCAGGCTCAGCGCTGTCTCCGGTGGCTTTGTGCCGAGGACGGCGTTTTCAGCCTGGTTTCTGGTCAGAGAGAGCCAAAATGTTGCGAGGAAGAAGAGAAGCAGCAGCCTTCCTCCCATCTGGCCCTGTGAGCGGAGCAGCCCAGGGGGACCTGCATGGCGAAGCGGTGCATCAGGATGCCTGGTGCTGCGCTGCATCTCTGGCTGAAAATTCAGGGATTTGCCGGTAGAGCGTGGCCGTGGCGTCGGGATCCTGCTTCTCTGCTCACCCCTTTCTTCCTGCAGCGAGGAGGAGAGCATTTGCATCCCCTGCTCCAGCTCACCTGAGGACACAGCCGAGGTTCTGAACGTGGCAGCGTTTGGCCCTGCTCCTGCACGCCAAAGGGCTCCTCCTCGCCAGCACGGGGCCTCGCATCCTCGCTCTCCCCGCTGTGCGATCCCAGCCCGCGCGGCGTTTGGTGTCTGGCGGCGTTCGGTGTCTTCAGCGATGGCTGGGAGCAAGGGTCGCCCTCTGGGCTGGTCACCTCAGCTCAGCAGCGTGACTGCAGGTGCCATAGCTGCAGGTTTCTGCATGCTCAGAGCCTGCCGACTGCAGGCTTGAAGCTTGCGTCCACTTCTCATATCCTGGAGGACCACAGGTGAGGCTCGCTCAAGTCCCTGAAGCTCAACCCGCTCGTGGCGGAGCTGTCACCTCTTTCTCTTTGCTTTCCAGGCTCCTCTTTAGCTGCTCCATCCTATTTTCTGCCCTGTAGGATTTCTCCCCCCTCCCCAGCCCCTCTCACGGGGAGACACGGTGATGGCGATGAGCGCAGCGGTGGCCACGTCCTCCCGGCATCCTGGAGATGCTCTAGGGGGAGGTGGGGATGGTGCCGGCGGCGGCAGGCCCTGACTCAGCCGCGCGGGATGGGTGACTCAGGAGGTGCCGCCGCCGGCGCGGGGGAAGCAGTGAGCAAGCAAAGCTGGGCAAGAGTGGCTAAACCGGGGCAGAGGCAGCTGGAGAGAGCCGAAGATGAGACACTGTGATGGGAGAGGTCTCCCCATCCTCCGTCCCACGTGTGCAGGGCTTGGCGAGGCTTCAGCCCTGCCCTCACGTGCTGCAGGGACGTGGCTCACCGCAAGCCCTTCGGCAGGGAAAGGCTGCAGGTAAGGACAGAGCACGTTGACTCCTGCAAGTGCCCAGCGCTGGGCTCGCTGGGATCTGCGCCCCCTGATGCACCCCAGCCCTGCTTCGCCTGGATTCTCCCCGTTTTCCTGCTGGAGCATCCCCAGGGTTGGGGTGCTCCTTGATTTCCTTGAGGGTTCAGCCACCAGCACCACAAAACCAGCGGGCACCGGCCCCTCCTGCACCTCCCTGCTGGGGCTGGGTCACCGGGAGCGCGCAGCCTCTGCCCACCACCGCCGCCCTTCAGGGCTTGCCACCACCACCTCCTTCCCTCGTCCTCCTGCCCATGACGCCAGCCTGACCCCACCGCTCATCTACCCCAAAGCTCTGCTCCAGTTTGCTGCCATGGGGAGAAGAAACCTCACCACAAAGCCCAGCCTGAAGACAGGGGCCTGTCCTGCACACCGCTTATCGCTTTTATCCTAAAGCCAGGACGGGGTTGACGTGGAGCAATGTGGCACTCTGCAGCCAGACTGGACCCTCGCACCCACATCAGCACCACATCAGAGGTTTCGCTGCTTTGCCCCAGGGCTGAGTTTGGCTCCTCCGGTTCCGGCGTGTGCCGTGCTCTGGGAATAGCGACCTGGGGCGGCCGTGGCGGTGGGCTCGGAGCTGGGAGGCAGCTCAGCCCTTTTTTCTGCCCCTCGGGAACCCTGGGATGAGCAATGCTGCCACAGCGGCCGTGGAAAGGGTCGCGGTGCTCCCAGGGAGCATTAGACCAGGCCGACAGCATCACCTCCCGCAAAATCGAATCCCTGGATGTTGGTTATTCTGAACAAACGCGCAAAAACGCCAACAACCGTCACCCCGGTGCCTTGGCTCGGGCAGGGGACGGGGACTGCCTGGCTGAGCAGGACTTCGGGATGCGACCCCAGCGGGACATCCCGGGGCCGAGCCCACCCCGGTGGCACCTCACCTTCTGAGCCTGGCAGATCATCTTCCGCACCACCTCCTTGATGTGCGCCTGGCCCTCGATGGGCGGCTGCATGTAGACGGTGGCGCGGGTCACCCCGCGGTAGGCGATGGTCTCGGGCCAGCCGAGGTCCAGCTGCGGGATGGAGCGGTCGGACCTCTGTGGCCAGTACTCCAGGGACGGGGCCACCTCCTGCTCGTCCCCTTGGCTGTTGCCATCGCCCTCGCTGCCCCCGGTGCTGCTGCCGTGGCGCGGGATGTACTCGGAGCCGGGGTCGTACGTCTCGAGCGTGTCCAGGATCTTCTTTAGCTCCAGCTCGGAGAGGAAGTCCCGGATGTTCTCTTTCTTCAGGACCTCGTAGAAGGCGTCGGGGCCGCGGGAGGCCAGGGCCTCCAGGGCCAGGCGCTGCTCCTCGCTGTAGAAGAACTCGGGCTTGGACTCGCTGGACCTCCAGTTGACGTGGCTGTCGTCCAGGCACTGCACCTGGGAGAAAGCCATGGCGACCGCGCACGCCGCTGCCCTCCGCGCAGGGAGCCCGCTCCGCCGGGTGTCGGTGATTAACAGCGAATTAATTCCTCCCCAGTCTTTACATACGTGCTTTGCTGTCCTTCGCCCTCCCCGGCTCAACGCGCAGCTGGGAAAAGCCGCTCCCTTCCCGGCCGGCTCCTGCCACGCTGGGGCTCTGGCAGGGAAGAGGATCTGGGCTCCTGCTTGCTGCTGGCCCCTGCGCACGCGGCACCGCGGCCTCGTCTACCCCTGCGCTCCGCTCATCCTCCGCTCTTCCAACACAAGAAAGCAAAAAA
>VXAV01007476.1:98623-110656 GCA_013399715.1 Alectura lathami
AACACAAGAAAGCAAAAAAAAAAAAAAAAAAAAAGCAAAGAAAAAAAAAACGGCTTCACGAAGGGTGCCGAAAGCAGGGTTCGTCGGCCCAAACTGCGGCCCTGGCTATCGCTCCCGGAGCAGCGGCCGGCCTGTGGGCTCGGAGGCAGCCGAGGTCTGCGGCGGCCTCTTGGGCATCTCCGCGCCCGCCGAGCGCAGTGCGGGGCCGGACAGGTAACAGCAAGAAGTGAAAAGAGGAAAAGCCGAGGGGTGATTCATGGCTCCGCCCTGCCCCACCTGCGGTCACATGCTGCCTCGCACATTCCCAGCTCTGCCGGCCGTTAACCCTTTCGGCCGGCGCTGCGCTCGCTGCTTCGCTGGGTGCTGGCGACCCCGAGCGCTCCCGGGTGCTGGGGATGCCCCCCGAAAAAGCAGCTCTGCCCTGAAATCCCCTCTCTTTCTGTGTGCCTGCTGGGAAGGCAATTTTTTTTTTTTTTTTTCCCCTAAAAAACAGTGGCTCTGCCCCGTGTTTAACCCCTCCTGCCCCACGCGTAGCAGCCCCCCGCTGCTCGGAGGGGGACAGAGCTGCGGGGACGCCTCTGCTGGGTGCGGGGTTTGCAGCAGGGACCCGCAACTCCTGCCCTGGCTCCCTCAGACTGTGATAAAACCTGGGAGACGGACTGGAAATCCCACCCTGCGTTGGCCAGGCGGTGGTCACAGGGAACGTGGTGCTTCTGATGTGGAAAATGGGGCAAAAATGGATTTCAGGAATCGGGAGCAGATCCTCGCACCGATGCGAGAAAGGAAAGCGCCAGGGGCTGCAGCTCGCTCCGTCGCTCTGGTGCAGCTGGTCTGGGTTCTCCGCCGAGTAAACGAGAGCTGCTTGAGTCAGCATCCCAGGGCGAAGCAGCCCATCAAGAGCTGCCAGCTGGAGCGGCCACCCGGCGGTGGCACGGGTGTGCTCATCCGAAGGGTTACAGTGATGGGCTCGAGGTAATTTTTTTTTTTTTTTTTCCCCTCTTTGCATTGGAACTGGGNCCCCTCTCTTTGCATTGGAACTGGGTGAAATCAGCAGCACAAAGCCGTTGGGGCAGGGCATGGGGAGAGGGGAAATGCGCAGCTCCCACCAAACGCTGGCTCAGGAGGCGTTCGGGAGGGAGCTGGTGGGTCATGGAAAGGCGTCACCGACCCCGTGCGGAGTTCCCTTGGTGGGACGTGGCCTGGGGAGCGAGGTGTGCAGGGTGCTGGAGGCAAACCTGGGCCTTTCTTGCTGTTTTGTCCGTGCAGGGATTTCTCTGCCTGTCTTCTCCCAGCTCCTGTCGGGTCTGAGGGCAACCTCAGTGCTCAGGAGCTTTGCAGAGGGGCTGCGAGCCCGGCACGGGGGTCCCCGCTGTCCTGGTGCAGGGACTGTGTGCCCCGGGAGGACCCTTAGCCCCTGGCTCTGCTCCTTGCGGGGTGCTCGCACACGGGTTGGGGATGCCGGCACTGGGAGCCTGCTGGTGACGCACCCAGCCCCGTCCGCCCCGTGCCCGCTCGCGCGGCAGCCGTGGTGCAAGGAGATCTGCAGCCCCTTCAGAGGGGCGGGGGTGCCATTGGGATTTATGGCGGGGGGGAATTGGTGGACGAGGGAAACGGCGTCACCTCCGCAGCGATCCCGCGCCGTGACAGCTCGTACGGCTGCCGCCGGGGGGACGCTGCGGCTGTGCCTCTGCCCCTCTTTTCCTTAAACTCCCCTCCTGGCCACCTTTAATGACGGTGTGGTGCTGAGCTCAGCGGTAGCTGGGCTTGTTATTTTGGTGTTTTCCTGCACGCTCGGCTCACTCCTCTTATCACCCCAGCACAGGAAAAAGGCCAGTAGCCCCTTCCACCAGCAGCCTGCTGCAGGGACAGGTCGCTGTGGCTGAACACATCGGTCCCCGTGTGCCAGCTCCGCTGTCCCCTGCTCAGCCTCGTCCCTGCAGCCTGCACCGTCCTCCTCCCGGCTGCAGTGGGAAGCATTAATTACAAGCTCCTAATTAATTTCCCATCTCCATCAGAGGGCCTAATGATGCAGCAGGGCGTGACGCTGGGCTCTGCCGGGCTGGGCCCCGCTGCCTGCGCGCTGCCGGGGCTCACCGAGGGCTTTGGCAGCCGCGCTGAGCCCCAGGAGGGTGTTTTGTCGGGGCTGCGGCACCCAGACGCTGCTCTGCCCTCGGGAGCATCTTCCAGCCACAGCTCCGCCGGCATTTGCATGGAGCCGAGCTCAAAGCGGTGTTTTGGAGAGGGGGAAACTGAGGCACGGAGCAGTGATGGAAGCATTACTCAGAGCTGCTGGAGGACAGGGGCCTGGCGCTGGTTCTGACCCAGGGGAAAGGTGGGAAAGCAGCTTTCAGCCCTGCTCCTGCTGTGCCCAGCCAAGTTTCTGCTGTGCTCGGTGTTGCAGAACCAATGAAGCCCAGGTCCTGCTCCTTCTGTGGGGTTTTTGGTGCACGGTGCCCATGGGGTTTGCAGCAGCATGGGGCACCCCAAAGGAAAACAGTGGGGAGGGACAGGGTGCACGTATCCCACGGGAAATCCAGCACATGGCATCATTTCCTGCCCATCCTCACGACTCCTGCTGCCAGGTTCGTACAGGGGGGCCCATGCTGGTCCCCATGCTCTTCAGAGAGAGGATGCTGACCTGAGAGCCAGCCAGGACGTTAATATTTATTTATGCCTGACATTAATTTCCATCCATTTCAATATTTTATGAGCGTAGCAATAAAAAAGGGCTCAGCGCCCATTGAGACACAGAAGTGACGGGGCGTTGACTGTCCTGGCGCGCTGCCGGGTGCGTCGCGGGCTGCTCTGGGCTCTGCCCGGGCGGAGGTGATCGCCCCAGCGGTGCGCAACCCCCCGGCCCCGTGCACCTCCTCCACGGGCCCGGCCTCCTGCAGGGCTCTGGGGTCTCCCTGGGGGCCCTGTTGTGGGATTTAGTGTGGGGAAGGCTCTGTGGGGTGGAATCCAACCTGGGTGTTGTGCTTGGGGCATGGGGCAGCGGGAGACTGGGTGATGCTGGAGGGTGCTGGATCGCTCCAGGCCCCTCCCTGTCCCCCTGTCTCCATCCTCCTCTGCCTCTGTCCCCCAGATGCTGTGGGCTGCGTGGACCCCGAGGACTGCACCCGCGTGTGTGGGGCTGCCGTGGGCTGCTCCAACATCGCCTACCCCAAGCTGGTGGTGGAGCTGATGCCCAGCGGTAAGGTCGTGCTCTGCCTGCAGCCAGACCCCACGGCACCCCAGGGCTGGCCCTGCTGGCATCCTGGCTCGGCCATCACAGGGTCCCCTCATTGTCTGGGGGGGCTTCTGGCCATGCAGCCCCCTCCCCTTTGTCCCCCAGCAGCGAAGCCAGGGGGTGCAGGTGGTCCCAGCATCCCAGGGGGCATCTGGGTGTCCCCCAAACCCAACCTATGGACGTGGGGAGGGGGACACGTTTCCTCTGGGAGTTTGGGGACACCTGTCCCGCTGTCCCCAGCTGCAGCCTGACGGTCCCTCTCCTCCCCAGGGCTGCGGGGTCTGATGATCGCGGTGATGATGGCTGCGCTCATGTCCTCCCTCACCTCCATATTCAACAGCAGCAGCACCCTCTTCACCATGGACATCTGGAGGAGGCTGAGGCCAGGGGCCGGCGAGCGCGAGCTGCTCTTGGTGGGCAGGTAGGGACCGAGGGTTTCGGGGACACCGAGGGTTTCAGGGAGACCGGCAGGGCCGGTCCAGCCCTCTGTGATCTGCCTTTGGTGTCTGGGAGCTCAGCCGGCTGCAAAGCGCTGTGGTTGCAGAAGGAAAACCAAGCCCTCGGATTATTTTATGTATGAAAGTGTTGGAAACGCAGATGGAGCTCAGTGAGCGTTTTGGAGGGGTTGAGCTGCACCCTGCAAACCGCTCAGGGGGGAACGGGCTCGGCCACTGCCCCAGATTGCTTTAGGGCAAAGGGTGGCACAGCCCGGGGGGTGGCAGCTCCTGGCCCCCAGCCCGGTGCCGGGCGCCCGGGGCCGTGCAGCTGCCCGCGGTGCGGTGCCTGGGGCGGCACAGTCAGCGCTGGGGCATGCCCTGCGCGGGGACGATGACAGGGAGGAAATCTGGGTCAGGGCTTCGGCTGGGCTGGGCTGGGGATTTGGGGAGGCTCTGCCCACCCGCCCTGCTGCAGTGGGTAACGTGAGGCGGGCGGCTCTGGGAGGGCGATTTTTTGGCACCGTCCGTCGCTGGGAGTGGGAAGATGATGGGCGTTGATCCGCCTGCAGCATCGCAGTCGCCTGGATCGGCACAGGAGCTGGATTTTATGCCTATAAAAATGGGTATAATAACACAGGAGGGCTTTTAGGAGGACGGCTGGTGGGTGTTTGCGACGGGCTTTGCCCGCCTGCGGCAGGAGTCGCTGCTGCAATCGATCGTGGGCAATTCATTAGCGCAGGGGGCAATTTGTGCACTGCCACCAAGCGGCCGCACGGCCCTGCTGAGTCAGCACCTGTGGCTCTGGCAGGCGGGACAAGGCCAAAGGTGGCATGTGTCACCGCATCGCCCGGTGGTGCTGGGTGGCAGCGGGTCCCGTGGGCAGGCAAAGAGGGCTGAAGCACCCCTGAAGCAGCTCGAGGGGCTGGGAATTGCTCCCGATTCCCTGGATGTGGGGACTTCGGCCCACGGCAGCATCACCCAGCTGGAAACCCCCGCTCGTGTTTTCCGTGCCAGGTGGTGAGGACGGAGGTGAGGAAGGAGGAGACGGGCTGGAGAAACCCTTCCTGCAGCAAGGGCGGGATGGGTGGCCCTGCTGCGAGCCAGCTTCACACCTGCACCTGTCCCGTGCCCTCCCGGTGTCAGCTGTGGCGTAGAGACGCCCCAAAAGTGGCATTTTTCTTCTGCCCCTTGGGTCAGGGTGTGCGCGTTGTGCTCGGCTGCTTCCTCTTTCCCCAGAGCCAGACGGGCGGTACCAGAAAGCGACTGTCTAGAGAGATGCTTTCATTGTTTTTTTGTTTCTTTCTTTTTTTTTTTTTTTTTTTTTATTTTTTTTTTAATACTTCTGCTTTTCGAGATGAGCAGATGGAGATTTAGGTAATTCCGTGAAGCTGCGCGCTGTAAACATGAACACGGCAGCGCTGAGCCGTGCCGTGGAGCTGCTCTCCAGCCTGCTCCCGGCTCCCTCCTCCCACTGCTGAGCTGAGTGCTCTGGGCAGGGCTGGCTTTCGGGATTCGTCCAGTCCGTGCTCAGACTGGGCCCAAAAGTCAGGGGTCTGGCCAATGCCTCCTCATTCAGTGGGGTGCAGCTGGGTTGGGGGTGAGAATGGGGACACTTGGGGACACCTCGCTGGGCGCGGAGGTGATGAGAGCATCGCCCACAGAGCTCAAACCTGCAGCTGGGGGGCTTTTCGCAGTGTTTCCCCATGGGGGTGCAAATCAGCAGCCCCCAGGGCTCGGCGAGGGGCACGGGGAGCGCTCGCCCACCCAGCACTCCGGGATGGAGCCAGGTGTAATTGCTGCGGTGCCTCGTGCAGGTTTGATGAGCCTGGGGACCGCAGGCTCAGGCTCTGCATTCGAGGTGACATTTCCAGACGTGCCTGAGGGACGTGCAAGGCTCCATCCAGAGCCCCACGGGGCGAGGTGGCCCGTGGCCGGGGTTGTCCCCAGTGGGACGGTGCCTAGGTGGTGACACCCAGCCCTGGTCCCCGGGCCGGCTGGGGCTCTGGCTCCTCTCGCAGCCGGTGGGCAGGGAGGGAAGGAGCCGGGGAGGGCTCCAGGAGGGCGGCCCCAGCCCCGGGCACGTCTGACCTGAGCCCAGACAAAGCATCGTGATGTCTGCCAGCAGCGTTCCCACCGCGACAGGCGAGAAACCCCACGGAGCAGGAGCGTCCTGCCCAGCCCTGGGGATGTCACCTCGCTCTGGGCATCCTCCTGCTGCCCTCGGGGGCTGAACCCACCCGCACCGGTACCGGTCCCCAACCTCCGCCGCAGGGCATCCCAGTGCCACGCGGTGCGGGTGGGATGGGTGTCACCGCTCGCACGCAGGGTGGTGACGGTGCTGCTGGTGGCCCTCAGCGTGGTGTGGATCCCCATCCTGCAGAGCTCCGGCGGCGGCCAGCTCTACGTCTACATCCAGGCTGTCACCAGCTACCTGGCTCCTCCTGTCACCGCAGTCTTCGTCCTGGCTGTTTTCTGGCCCCGTGCTAATGAGCAGGTGGGGACAGCTTGGGGACATAAGGTGACAGAAACACCGCCCTGCCCACTGCACTCCCTGCGGGGTCAAGGGGAAGAAATGGGGAGGTGGCGCTGGAGGAGGGGGAGAGGAACATGCAAAAGCCCCGAGGTGGCATTGCTGGTGGCTGGGGTGAGGAGGAGGAGGAGGCAGGTGCTGCCATGCATGGCCGCCAAGTGTGGCGGGGCTGGCAGGGGACATCCCCCGCAAGCGAGTGTCATTTTGGGGCGGGTTTTGGCTGGCTGGGGTTCACAGTGCTGCGTGAACACACCGGGGCTGCCCGTCCCTCTTCAAGGGCTGTCTAAGGGGGTTGTCCCCACCACGGGGTTTGTCCCCTGATGGTGTGGCCGTCCCCCTCTGGCTGTCCCCTACAGACCTTTGCTTTGCAGGGAGCCTTCTGGGGCCTGATGGCGGGGCTGGCGCTGGGGCTGGCCAGGATGGGGCTGGAGCTGGCGTACCCCGCGCCCCACTGTGGGGTCCCCGACCGGCGGCCCCGGTTGCTGGCCAACCTGCACTACCTGCACTTCGCCGTGCTGCTGTGTGCCGCCACAGGGGCCATCGTGGTGGGGGGCAGCCTGCTGACCCCCTCGCCACCTCCAGACAAGGTGAGCAGTGCATGCGGGCACTTGGGACCCCTCGTCCCATGTTCTTCGTTGGAGACACCGCTGTCACCTGGGGTGCGCACTGGCCAAAGGAGGTCCCCACGGGGTGCTACTTTCTCACCAAATCTCACCCATTTCCAGCTGCAGGATCTCACATGGTGGAGCCTCTCACGGGAGCCCCCCCGGCCCTCCATGGACGGCACACTGCAGGGATACCCGGATGGTGAGTGTGTCCTCGGGGGTATCCAGCATGGGGGACATCCCTGGCTCCCCGCCTCTGTGTATCATCCCTGCGGCATGGATGCCCCGTGCCTCAGTTTCCCTGTGGTCCCCTGTCCCCCACGATCACCATCTATCTGTGGCAGGCTCCTGCTCAGCCGCCCTGGGCAGCCGGCAGCCAGCAAGGTCTGAGGGAGTCCCAGCCCTACAGGACACCACCGAGTCCCCCTTCTGGGCCCGGGTCTGCAGCATCAACGCCGTGGTCCTGATGTGCATCAACATTTTCTGCTATGCCTACTTTGCCTAACCACCCGCCAGCCCCTGGTGGGGAGGAATGGGTGGAGAAATGAGGATTTGGGTGGCAGATTTTTTGTCAAGTTTGGGATATGGGAAGTTTAAATCCATTGGTGCAATGAGATGGGCGTTCTCAGCACCGGGGACCTGAGCGTGTCCTTGGGGACCGTGAGAGTGGGGGGCATTTGTGGGGGCAGTGAGACCCCTGGGCGAGGCTTTGGGGTGGGCACAGGGGAGCAGAGCAGGTGGAGCACAGCCCCGTGAAGCAGCAGCTGCACCAAGGAGGCCACGGCATGGGTGGAAATGGGGCGGCCACGCCAGAGGGTTTCATCCCAACACACTTTACTATCTCTAAATAAAAAAAATAAAAATAAAAAGCCACAATTTGCAGCTACAAAAGGCACCAGCGGGACCAAACTCCTCCGGAGCTGTTCCAGCGCCCTGGCACCGCTCTGCAGCCTCACCGAGCCCGGCTGCCTGCAGGCCTCCTGGGAGCTGGGGCTGCAAAGGGTCCCAGTGAGGAGCTGCCACCCACCGTGTCCCCAGGGAAGAGCCAGGCTGGGCTGGCTTTGCCACGGGGTTTTGCTATTTACAGGGCACGACAGTGCAGCAGCTCACTTGCGGACGGGGTGGACGTAGTTGCGGGGGAAGAGGCCAACGCGCCCGTAGATCTTCCCCTGCCACCAGTTGGGGTCAGGGCAGTCCAGCACCTCGATGATGTCCCCGCGGTAGAAGGGCAGCTGGGAGCTGTCGTGGGCCGAGAAGTCGAACTGGGCTTGCACGAATTTGGGTCTCCTCACCTGCAGGGAAGCGCAAGGCAGGGATCAGTGGTGGGGAGAGGAGCCCCCGTCCGCCAGCAGCTCCACTGGCCCCTCTGCACCGGGTGCTGGGGACATTGTGGCACCGCGTGGTGAGGACCAGAGCGCACGGGGCCGGGGTGCCTGCTTTGGGGCTGGGAATGAGGGAGATCCTACTGTGGGGAGAGCTGGGGAGCCCTGGGGGCGAGGCAGAGCCTGGGATGCAGGGAAGAACCCTGGGGTGCAGAGAAGACCCTGGGGTTCTGGGGAGAGCTTTAGTACAGAGGAGAGCCCTGGGGTGCAGGGGAGCACCCTGAGGTGCAGGGGAACACCCTGGGGTGCAAGGGGGAGCCCTGGGGTACAGGGGAGCACCCTGCTTGATGCCACCCCGCATCTCCCCGTGGCCCCTGGAGGCACCTCTGGGCTGTGCTCGTCATCCCGGAGGAAGATCTGCTGCTTCTTGGCGATGGTGGTCGTCCTGTAGAACTCCACCAGCTCGTTGAGGGAGTTGAACTTCTCCTCCCAGAGGAAATATTTGCCGTTCCGCTCCCGGAGCACCTTGAAGTGCTGGACGTGCTGCCCGTAGCTGCAGATGAAGCAGGGGTGTTACCCCGGGTGCTCATGGATCCCAAATCCCTTCCAGCAACGCATGCAAAGCCAGCGTCCTATAACAGCCATGCTGCACCAGATGGAGGTGCCGGTGGGGCTGGGATCCAAACACCCACGAAGGGCAGGTAGGAGAGCCAGGTGGCCGTGGGTTTGGGTGCTGATATGCCATGGGAGCCCCCAAGCCACAGGAGGATGGAGCAGGCTGGGTTCTTCCTCGCCATCCCCACGTGTTTGCACCCCCTTCGTGCATCCCTGGGAGCGGCAGGTTGGGGTCCCCACAGTGCCGCGGGGCTGCTGCATGTCCCCACTGCCTCCAGGGCCCCGGGCAGGGGCAGGGACCCGGCCACGCTGGTGACGCAGGGCAGAGCGCAGCTCCCTTTCATTACGGGCAAGAACCTCCTTAAACGCTTAATTAGAGATCAGCAGCGTGAGAAAGTGCCTGGCTGGCGAGAAAGTGCCTGGCTGGCCCCGGGCCGGCTCCTGCACCCTGGCCCCGGGTGGGGAAGGGGCAGCAACGGGGTGAGAGCCCTGGGGCAGGCTCTGCCCTCTGGCACACCTCCGCACAGCCCTGGCTGCGACGCTGAAGTCGTTGGCCCTGAGGCACTGGGATGCTGCAGCACTCGTCCCCAGGCGTGCTCCGGGCATTTTGTCGCTGCAGGCCACCTGCATTTGGGGACAGCCCAAGAACTGACCCTGCACTGCTCTGCGCCGCGTGACCCAGCGCCCTCAGCCCCCGTCCCCCCAAGCAGAACCGGGCTCCCCCGCGCGCCCCCAGCGCCCAGCAGCCACTCACTTGACGGAGATGGAGAACTCCCCCGGCGTGCTCTCGCTCTCGCGGATCAGGAAGGCCCCCTTGTACTTGCGCTTGAGGAGCAGCTCCTCCGCCAGGTGCCGGGAGATCCTGCCCGCGTACCACCTGCGAGGGGCACCCCGCTCAGCTGGGGCACCCCGCAGGGTGGAGGCATGCACTGGGGGGAGCCCTGGTGGGAGTGGGGTCTCCATCCTGCTCCTGGGCTGGATCCACCCACAGCATTTTTTCCCTCCCCTTTCACCACCCCAGTGCGATCGGGGCGAGCGCTGCAGGTTGCAGCGAGGGCCCCAAGGCGAGCGCTGAAGTGCCCGTGCGTGCTGCGTCGGCCCTGCGAGGACGCTGAGCGGTGTTTGTGCAGCATCACCAGCAGCCGTGACCGCATCCTGTCCCCCGCTGTGGTGAGCATCCTCTGGTCCCCTCCCCGTGACTCACAGCCAAACAGGGGGACAGCCCACGGGTGCTTCGGGGGGAAGTGCAGAGAAAAAAAACCCTGCATGCTGGGACGAAGGCACCAAAACAAACTCACTGCCAGTGCTGTACCTGCATGTTTGGGAGCACCAGGCGCCGGGGAGACCCCCTGCTACCTGTCGAACCCACCCCGGGAATGGCCAGCCCCGGGTTTAGCACAAAGGGTCGCTCTGTGCCAGCTGCACGGAGGAGGCTGCGTCTCACCTGGCCCTGCTTGCACCCGAGAGGCTGCAGGGTCCACCCCAGCCATGGCCCAGCAGCAGCCCCAAGCATTATGGTATTAAAATGTGATTTACCAGGGGATAATGATACATAAAGCACAGGTTAAAAGTGGGGTGGATTATGCTGGGCTTTAATAACACAGTAATAGGATTGTGCCTAATGCAGCTGTAATCCCACAACGCTTTGTTGTTCCCCCATTATCATTTATACGGCGGGCAGCCCCGGTGGACTTCTGTGTGGCCAGGGAACGTGGGCACGTTGCTGCCGCCCGTTGGTGGCAATGGCGGAGGGACCCATTGCTCCGTGACTCAGTTTCCCCACGTGCAGGGCTCGTGGCAGACCTTTGGGCATCGGGCACAGGGCTGGGGTCGCTGCATGGTACTGGCTGAGGACGCCCCGGTGCAGGGCTGGTACTTACGGGTGGGGCTTGACCTTGATGTAGTTTTTGGGGACGAAGCCCTCGCAGCCATACAGCTCGGCCTTGTACCAGTTCTGGTCGTCTTCCATGTTGAGGATCTGGGGTGGGAGAGGAGCAGGGAGGCATCAGCCTGGCCACCATCCCCATGGGACCTCTACTGCCCCTATGCTGTCCCATGGCACTCCTAAAATCTGAGAGAATGGGGCTCTGGCAAAGGCAATGCGTTTTGCACAAGCTGTGGGGTTCGGGGCACCCATGCAGAGCTAGCTGCTCACCCCACATCAAGGTCTGGCTCATCATTAGGGTGCCCAGCATCACCCCAAACCCCCAGCCAGGGGAAAAGGGTAAAACCCATGCCCAGAGGGGCTGGGCTCCAGCCAGCAGTGGTGTGGGAGGACGGTCCCTCTGCGAGCAGGAGGGCTGTGATACCCGTTTCCGCGCGACATCATTTTCCAGCCTCCCACGCAGGGGCCCCGGGGCAGCTGCACAGCTGTGCAAACAGGATCCGAAACCTCAGGGCTGCGGGGAAAACACGTTGGGGAGGCAGGGCCGGGGCCGTGCATGGCTCCCGGGGCTCTGGGTGATGGCCGTGCCCTCGCCGGGGGCTGGTGCTGCTGCGTGGCCGGGGGTGCTGCAGGGTGCCGGGGGCTGTCAGCCCCATGGAGAGGGGTGAGCAGTGGGGCAGTGCAGTGTGGTGCGGGTGCCCTTGTCCCCATTGCAGGGCTGTAGGACGTGGGGTTGTTTTGAGGCTCCCTGAGGCTTTTGGGGTTGCTATGTTGGCAGCTGAGTCCATCCCAAGTATCGTGCCCCGCTGAGGGTTTGGGCAGATGGACCTGCAGCTGGGTCCCCGCGGCCCTTGATGGGGCAGGGGAAAAACAGGTTTCAACCCCAAAACAGAGCACGGTTGGTGCCAGTCATGACCTGGGAGTCCCCGTGCTGTGCCCCAGCTAGGACCTCTCTGGAGACAAGCGATACCCACTGCAGTTGTGGATGCTGCTCTGCGCCCCAAGCCCCTCAGACACAGCTCCTGCTCCCCCATGGAAAGCCCCAAAGAGGCGACAAAGCGAGTGCAACAAAAGCGCCAGCATCACCCCCTGTACCCACCCCCCTGTACCTTCAGGGTGTCCCCTTTGCGGAAGGGCAGCTCGTCCTTCTCCGTCGCCTGGAAGTTGTACAGAGCCACCGACTCCATGCTGCCGGCGGTGGCAGGGCACGAGCGGGGCCCCGGGGCTGCCTGGGGCTCGCTGCCCCACGGCGCGNGGGGCGAAGTGGCAGGCGGGACGCTTGCCGGTGGGCACAGCCGCCCAGATGTGCTGCCCAGATGTGCTGCCCAGATGTTCCGCCCAGATGCGCGGGGTCCCCGCGGGCTGATAGGCAGCGGTCGTGTCGGGGGGGCGGGGGGTTTTGGGAAGGAA
>VXAV01007476.1:110703-123917 GCA_013399715.1 Alectura lathami
ATGCAGGTGAAGGGTGCCGCGAGCTGATAGGGGAGTCTCTGATGTCTCGTAAGGGCTGGGTTTCCGGCACTGGCTGGAAGGTGTCTCGGTGGGAACGGCTGTTTCTGCAAACGTGGGCATGCAGTCACGGAGGGCGGGATGGGCAGAGGCGGAGGTGAGAGGGGTGGATGCACACACCTGGTTTCTTTGGAAATCAGACTAAAGTCAACGTGCCAGGTCCCAGCCTTCCAACTGCAAGGTTTCAGCGTGGCTGCTCCTGGCCTTTTGGGTTGCAGCTGTTTGGGGGCTGATTTTTCCAGCTTTCTATTTGCAAAAAAAAAAAAAAAAAAAAAAAAAAAAAGGAAAAAAAAGCCCTCCCCATGGGCTAGGGCATTTCCCAGTGAGGAGCAGGAAGCCGCTGCCTCCTGCCTGGGGAGGGTCGAGCCGTGGTGCTCAGCGCCCACGAGTGCTGGGTGTCCCCAGACCCAGTGATGCCCCAGTCCCTGGCTGCTGTCCCCGGGGGAAGCAGGGAGGCCATGGGAACGGGCTGGATGTCACGAGGAGGACGGGATGTGGCAATTCCCAGCATTCCCCGCATCCAGCCGGGAAGAGGTTGGCTCCCAGGGGACTCGGGAGCAGACTGGAGCGGGATTTCGGCTCCGATGGAGTCATTTTGGGGGCCAGCTTATGGCTGGGGGCACCTTAGGGTGTTGGCCATGGCGTCATGGGGCCACGCCACCCTGCAGGACGGAGGGGACCTTGGTGCAGCAGCCGGACTCAGGACGGGAGCAGGATTGGGTCCTGCCAGCAGATGGCAGCAGTATCCAGGGGACACTGGGGACACTGGGGACGGTGCCGCATGCCGCAGCCATGCTGTTCCCGTGTCCCGGTGCAATTCTGGTGTTTCCTTCCCGCGTGCACAAGGCGGATGTCACCCCACGTGCCATGAGCATCCCAGCACAGCCAAACTGGAGGAGTCTGCTGCCTCCTGGCCTCCTCCTGCCTCCTTCCCCGGGGAAACCCTTCTGCCTGCTTGCAAGCAGCCCCCGATCTCCCCGTCCCACTCTTGCCCCACCCCAGAGCCCCCCTGAAGAAGCCAGGGCCCCGCGGTGCCGGGCTGCAGGCATGAGGCTGCGCTGGGAGCCCTGCAGCGCTCTGCTCCCAGAGCCAGCGCTGCCCAGGTGCTGGGCCTGAGCCGTCCAAAAAAACCTCAAACAGGGTTTGTTCCTCCCTCTTGTGTTGTGTTTGGGGGTGTCAGGGTCTGCACCCCGGAGCGAAGTACTCGGTGCTGCGTGCAACGGGCGTCTGCCTGGCTTGCAAGGAGACCCCAAGGGCTGAAGAGGAGAATGTGGGTACCGTCACCACCTGCATCCAGCTCTCCTTGCCAAAAGGGGAGTTTTGCGGCCCTGGGGACTGGCAGAGGATGGTGTCACTGGTGCTGGCATGGCTCGGTCCTCTTGGCACGGCCACCCTGAGGCTGCCCAATCTGCTGAGCCCGTTTAGTCAACATCCTGTGTTTACCTGGCTGCAAAATCCCCGCGTGCGAGGGAGGAAGAGGAGGGAGGGAGCCTCCTGCCCTTCCGCTGCGGCCTGGGGGGCTCTGTTACGGGGCAGTCCGGGTCTCCCTGTCCCCACGGCTCTGCTCTGGCCAGTGCCCACCGTGGCTCCTCGCTCTGCCCCAGCCCATGGTGCTGCCTGGGGAGGGATGGGAGAGATGCGGGCGTCTGAGCCTGAGTTTGCCCCCTGTAGGGCTCCTGTAGGGGATGGAAGCTGAGCCTGGGAGGTGTCACCACCCTGGGAAGATCACGTGTCCATAGGAAGATGCTTACAGGAGTGGCAGCAGACCCAGTGCTGGTTTGCCCCATGAGAGCCCCTCGAGGCCCTGGTGACCTCCTCAGGGTTCGACGTGCACGGTTGGGGCTGGCATTAGGGTTTCTGGGCCTGGAAAGCAGAGTGGGTCCCGTCTGCCCACGGTGTCAGTGGGATGTGAAGTGGGAACCCCACAGGTGGGAGCCTGGTGATGGGGTCTCGCTTATGGGATGTGGTTTTGAGGTGAAGGGTGCAAGCAGTGCCAGTGCCTGGCTCTGGGGACAGGTGCTGCCTCTGCTTTGGTTCAGGGACAGGGCTGTGATGCAGACCCATGTGAGGTTCATTGGTGGAGACAGCAGCCCCTAACGAGTCAATCAGCAGGGCCCCAGCAGCTGAGGGCTGGGCTCCCTCTGGGCCCTACTAAGGGAGATGGAGGCCACTGGCTGGGTTTGGGAGGACGAGATGCTGTGTGCTATGGGGTGACTCTGGGACCCACTGCCTCCTCCAGCCGGCTGCTCTCATCCCGACCAACCCAACCCTGCTTTTGGCTGCGTGAGAAGTGCCTCGTTATGCCAGCTCAATGAGCTTTAAAAAGTTTTCTGCTGAGTGCTGCTCTGGAATTGTCTGATGGAGGCCTCTGGGGTGAGACAGCATGCGGCATCCAGCCTCCGGCCCTCCTGCGTGGTGCTGAGCCGCCTGCAGGGCGAGGCTCCCATGGCCACGTCAGTGGGTAGGCTGGTGCCACAGCACGTGCAGGAGCTGGGGTTTCTCTGCTGCTTCTTGTGGTCCCCTTGGGATCCACCCCTGAGGTTTTGGGGCCAGGAACCAAGGGAGCTGCTCCCTGACCCGGCACGGAGGTGGAGAGGGTACTGATGCTACCAGAAGGATCCCTTGGCATGGGAGCACGGGGAGGGCACAGAGGCTGCTCGCTGGAGGCGTTTGCTGCAGAGGAAGCTTCCTTGTGGGGCAGGAGAGCTCTGCAGCATGCCAAGGGCTCATAGTAGGGAACCCGTGTGCGCGTGCTCGCATCCCAACACAACCTGCTACGGGAAAAGCTTCTGAGAAGCTCCCCCTTAACAGTGACATCTGTTATTTTTCTGGGATTTAAAATGAAAAAAAGCCAGGCGAGAAGCCTGGTGCGTAGGTGAGGGGACGCTGTCGCTGCGGTGACTCAGCGGGGACGTCTGCGACTTCTGACAACCAAAATGGTGTAGGGAGAAGCGAGTGATGGCTCGCAAAGGGGCGGCTGTGCTCTCGATCAGTCCAATTTTGGTTCCTCCTCAGGGCTGGCTTGTTAACAAAGAAGTTATTAATAACCAATTAAGCCCGAGCTCACGTCATTGCCTTCCTCTGGAAGTGTGGTGAGAGCCTCCACGGTTCCTCCTTTGGCACCGTACCAACCCCATGTTTGTGAGCACAGGGGCTGGGTGCAGGCACCCACGCGGGGCCATGTGGGGCAACGCATCCACGGGGTGCTCCCGTGCGAGCAGGGCTGTGGGTGCAGCGAGGCTCGGCACTCCGTCTGGCTGGGGCACCGGCGGTGATGGCTGAGCCCATTGCGCTGTGTGGTGGGGGTGCAGTCGGCGCCAGGGCAGGTGGGGACCCTGGGGACAGCCGGGGTGGCCGGAGGGAGGAGGCGTCCAGTGCTGGGAATGTGATTGCGGGGAGGCTGCTGGAGCAGAGCCCGCCGGGGTAATTCAGCGGGTGCCGGATGCGGCGTGAAAACCCTGAGAGAATCCAGGCACTGTGCTGCTCCTGAAACCGGCTATTGAGGAGGGAGATGAGGGAGACAAGAGGGAGGAAGCGGAGAGGGGACGCAGCACTGAAGCCTTCTGTCTGGCCGAGGCGGATGCAGGTGCAGCTGCGCATTCCCTGGCTGCTCCGTGCCGCCCTTTCCTGCGGGGACAGAGGGGATGCACGCAGGATTCCCCCAGCTCAGCTTCTGCTCTGATTTATTCCTGCTGCACAATGTCCGGGGCAGCCTCTTCTCCTGTAATCTGGGCTCCGAGGTGGCAGGTATGTGGGGATTCTCTGAGGTCTGGTAAAGGGCTGAGCAGTCTCAGAGGTTTGCATGACCTCTCTCCCCTGCCCGGCTGCTCATCTTCAGGAAACGTTTAGAAATGAACATTTAGAAATGTTTAGAGGTTTTGAAACCTCAGCCCAGCCCGTCATCAGCTTGGTCTGAAAGGAGCCAACAGCTCAGCGGCTGCGAGGGGAATCCACGTGCATGGCCTCGCCTGTCCCCACCACCCAGGGCCACCCCATTACCCCCATTTCTGTAGGAAACCCAGCTACACAAAGCTGCCTTTGGTAGCACGGCGCTGCCTTGTGCTGTTTCCCCAGCAGCGCTCGTGCCTGTGCAAGGCAAGAGGAAAGAGTGAGCGAAGGCTTCAGGAGGCCGCAACAAAGGCGATGGATCCTCCCCTGGGGCTGTGGGATTGCGATTTCTGACACAGCAGCTGTGGAAATCAAGGCGGATTTCGCCGAGGCCTCGCCAAACATCCGCCCCTGTGGAGGGGACAGGATCTGGGCCTGAGTGTTTTGAGGAAACGCTGCCCAGCGGTTAGCTCCGGGACGCACGCCGTTGCTGCCCGCCTCTCATAGCAAACACTACGTGCAGTGCTTGCACAAGGCAATGCCCCATTTTTAATTGGGAGGCTGAGGCACTGCTCACCCTAGAAACGCTCCTGCGGAGTTGGAAATGGCAGCATTTGCTTTGATGGAAGAGTTCACGAGGTGCCCAGGAGCCCGGGGGCACAGGGGACCAGTGTGGCTCCAGGGCTTTGGCTTCAGCGCTGCAAGGCACGACCCCCAGCACGGGCTGCATAAACCTCTCCTGTGTAGGTGTGCCTGTGGCGTACGCACACATGGAGATGCCCTTGCAACACCCAGCAAGGTACACGCGAGGCATTCTGCTGAGCCCGTGCTTATAGAAAGTATTCCTTCCAGCTGGGCGTTCCTTCCAGCTCACCAGGCAGCAAGCTTCTGAAATAGAGATTTGCTGTCTTCCTTCCCTTCTCTTCCTCTCTCAGGCTGAAAGAAGAACTGGTTCTGTTTTTTTCTGGCTTTGGGGTTTTGCTGGGGAGCCCTGGCGGACTGACGGCCCTGCTCACTGCAGGCTTTGCCTGTCCCCGTGCCTCGCTGGCTCGGAGAGCAGTGGGGATGGTCAGGACCCTGTGCACCAGGCACAGAGATGGCGTCTTTTTGGGATGCCCTCAGAAACACCCCAGGCAAGGGTCCCAGCCTGGCACCTGCCTTTTCTGGGGATTGACCCAAGCTGGCGTTTGTTCACTGCTGGGATCAGCAACGCAGCCTCCAGCAGCTCACAGCTGCGCGATCCCCGGCTCCCCAGGGCAGACACGTTTAGTGCTTCAGTAAATCATTTTAGCATGTGTTTAAATCTGCCGTGTAGGACAGGCCCTGAACACCCCGGGTGCTGAAGGCTGAAAGGCATGCCACCTGCCCACAGGGCTTAGATGGCCTCCAGGGTATAAAACACGCCAGCGAATGGAGAGTCTGGGGAAAGGCGTGCGGAGAGAGCTTTTGGGAGCAGCCTGGGACAGCCCTGCCCGGGAGAGCTGACAGCAGCACGTGGATGCTGCGTTTTGTCCCCGCTTTGAAGTCTGAGACTTGGGCAGGTCTGATGTGCGGAGCTTTAGCGTGGCGTACGGGGAGGTAACAGCACCCGTACTGCTCAAAGCCAGCGGTGACTGGCGCAGGATCGCAGCGGTGCGAGTGACCAACAGTGAATGCTGGAGGAAAAGCACTGGGAGTGGGCGGGCAGGCAGATATTTCCTCATGTCCTCCTGGGACCCCATGGTGTGGAGCTCGGACACGTCTGAACCAGCGGTGTCTCTGTGCATGAGATGCGTCTTGAAAGAGGCACCCGAGCGCGGCAGCATCTCCGCTTTTCCAGCTCCCCAGGCTGTGACCTCGGTGCACAACGGGATGGCTGGTGCTGCCCAGAGGGGGGGTACGAGGCTCACGTTTCTACCTCGTGAAAACCAAGCGCAAGCAGGCAAAGCTGAGGCACTCCTTGCAAAATGCCTCTAATTAAGGACTGCGGGTGGAAAAAGAGAGCAATATGCTCACGGTGCTTGCAGGGAAGCATCTCTGCTTTTCTCTCGAGGGCCAGACCGGTGGCTTCAGTGGAGGAAATCTTTTGTGAAACACTGCCCTTCCTTTCCAAGCGGTTAACACCCTTCCAATTAAGACGCTTTTAGGCCCTGCAGTGCAGGTGTCAGCACTGCTCCTCCAGCCCACTGTGACCCATGGGGGATTTTCAGTGCGTGAGGCAGTTCAGGCCTATTTGGCTCTCACTCTTGCTGAGCAGGTTGTTCAGCTGACGCATCTGCGCAAAGGCCATTCTCAGTATTGCTAAGATCTGTTGTGGCTGTAGCAGTCTGCACCCCCCCGTGCTCATGAAGTGACGTGCAAGCACAGAAAGAGGCTTCTTGAGGGATGGAGGAAGCCTACTGTCTGCAGCTTTGCAGCTATTTTTGATTCAGGCTGAGGCTGTGGTTTGTGCCCCAGAAGCAGCGGGGCTGCGCACAGTTCCGAGCAGCTCCGGGGCTCGCCTCATCCCTCCCCTGATCAGAAATGTTTGATTTCTGGTGATCAGAAGGGAGCAGGATCCTTTGGCTTCCTCTGATGCTCACAAGGTCAGGGAGCAATCTTGTATTTCTCCACTTTGCTCAGTCCTTAAGAATGTAGGAGCTCGTAGGAGTGTTAATTACAGCCAATTATATCTAACCTGCTTGGCCAGCCATCGTGCACAAATGGCTACTGAAACCAGCTACTGTGGAAGATGGAGGCTGTTCCTACAGCCAAGGGAGCCTTCTGGATCAGGGGCTGTTGTTCAGCAGGATGGATCTGCGGAGCAGCTCTGCCAAACAGTGTTAGGATTGAATCTGCCCTGAGAATTTCCTGCCTGCGGTGCCGTGCAGGGTTTGCACTGTGGAGTCCTAATGGCTTGCCATGAATCTCTCCCAGCCCAGCTGGTGATTTTTTTTTTTTTTCTTTAATCTGCTTGGTGATTACACAGGGGCCACGTATTTACAGCTCTGAGCTGCTGCTTAGTGTTTGCTTTATGAAATCACCTGGGAAGACCTGTTGAGGACGAGATGCTCGCTGATCGGCCAGCAGCGACCAGCTAGGAGTCGTGGCCGTGAATACAGATGTGAAAGTTGCAACTGGAGCTGTGAGCCTGGGAATTGAGGAAGTCAGTTGCAGAAGTGGGGAATCACAAACCTCAAAATTGGGCCAAGTAATTAAGCAACAGGCTGGGTGCTGTGCAAACACCAGCCAAAGAGACAGCCCTCAGTTTTCATCTGCCAAGGGAAAAGCCGCTAGATTTTCAGCTGCGATGCTCGGTGATGGGCATCCAGCTGTAATCCAGGGGCTGGGTAGCGCTGTTAGCAGTCCCTTGGTTTAACAGAGATGGAGCCTGCAGCTTCCAGTCCTTGGTCTGCTTCAGGAGTCCTGTCTCTGCAACAGCAGGACACTTCTGTGCTACAAATGTGTGCTGTAGGTATAGAGCTTATGTCTCGGAGCTGCGAGCAGACGGGGCTTTCTACACAGCCTGCGCTGCCAGATGTGACGCTGCCAGGCGCTTCGGGAGGAGAGCACACCGAGGGAGCTCCCGTGGACCAGCCAACGCCTCACGTCTCTGTAGTTGAGCACTGCCCTCTGGTAGCACTGGTTTCAGTCTTTCTGCCCCTAATTCACCCCAGGTAAGTGGCAGATCAATCACTGCGCTCAACTCCTGTGGGCAAGACGGTGTTTTTCTCGCAGGCCCTGGGTTTTGTGCTTGAACACCAAACATTTTGTACTTGACTTCTCTGACATGGTCGTGGTCACTGCGAGGAGCTGACAGTGCTCTCACTGGCTGGCTGCTTGCTGTACGTGTTAGTGGTCAGAAAAAAACACTTCGCCCTTGCTTTCCTCTTCACGTACAATTTTTTTTCCTTCCTGGGCAGCCAGTCTCACTGTTACACCAGGAGAGCAGAGCACTGCGCACTGCTCAGAGCCAGCAGCGCAGCTCCCTCTGCTCTCTGGGTGTTTTTCTCATCGCCAGCCTGGCAGGGCAGCTTCCCTCAAGGTGAGAAACATCTGGGAGGAGTGAGGATGATCCCCGGCCACGTGAGATCCTTGCACAACACCACACGTCACCCTGTGGCTTGCCTGCTATTACGAAGCCCAGATCGGGCTGAAGATGGGCCCGGGGCGAAAGGGAGGGTCTGCTTCTCTGGGCGACATTCCTTGGGTGGCTGCTGGCAGATAAAGGAGCTCTGAAGGGTGACGTTGTGCGTCAGGCCTTTCCTGGCAGGAAGTCCTCTCGTCGTGACAAGAGGGAAGTCGGGAGGGACAGCGCGAGCTGTGCTGACCGCAGGGGAATCCTTGTCCTCCAGCGTGGGCTGAAAGGCTGCAGCTTGGGGACTGGGCAGTGGCAAGGGGAGGCCAACCTCAGAGCGCACAGTCTGCGTCTGACACTCAAAACTGCGCGGACAGTCCCAACGGGAGAGCGCTCCCAGCGTGGAACAGGCAGCGCAGCCATGCTGGTCGTACCTGATCAAAGGGAAACCTCCCGTCCCCTCCTCTCTGCTGACACGAGTGCTCGTCTGACCTTCCGCTGAGCTGGTCCAGGGCTGAAATGGGGCTGAAACTGGCTGAAATGTCATCCTCCTCCCCCAGAAAGTGATTCGTTCTCACCACAGATTGTGTTAGCCAGCGCTGGTGGTGCGGAGGGAATGGGGACGGGTGGCTGGGGGTGGCAGAGGAAGGACAGGAACCACAACACCCTGACCCAGGCCCATGGAAACTCAGGGAACTGCACCGTTCCGTGGGCTTCAGCGTAAGCAGCACGGTACCCTTGGCTTCTCAACGTGCCACGGGGAGAAACTGCACCTGCAGAGCAGAGAGGAGAGGGAAATGAGGAAAGGTGCCCACAGACGAGGAGGGCACTAACTTCCGAAGAAACACAACACTTGGTAATTACTAGAACTAAGCACATTTCAGACGTCACCGCCTCTTGCGCTGTCAGTGCATATTCATTTCGAGAAAAACAATGTGCTGGGCTTGCATTCTCTCTCCTCTTTTCATGAATCTGCTAACGTGTTCAGGAAAGGTCTGTTTTGAAAGCCTGTGTTAAAGGTGTATTAATTTTGAACCTGTCAGAATGAACGTTTACGTTGGAAACAGTTCTACAAGTTTGTATGCATAATAAACAAAACTGTATCATCGCACTTGCCGTAAGTGTGCTCTATTCTGATTAAATTTGGCTCGTTTCCAGCTGAACTCACGCATGGGTTTATTGGGGCACATCCTTTCCCATTCATCTTTCTCATTTCGTTCCTTGTAACTGCATTTAGTCAAAGCAGAGAAGATGCTTAAAGAAATTTACCCAAACCAAACTAAACAGAATAAGAACAACCTCTTATTTTGGTCTTGCTCAGCTTTCAGACAAATCCTGCACACGTGGTCTGGCTGCAGACCCTGTGGCTCTGTGCATCCAATCAGAGCAGACACCAGCGTAACTCAGGCTTTGCATATTTCAATGAAAGATTCATGAACCCAGGAGGGAACAATCTGAGGTGAGCATCGCTTGGCATAAATCGGAACACATTCCATGTCACTGTCAGCAATATGCAGATGGCTCAGAAAATTGAGAAGAGAGCCTGTGCTTGTCGAGAAATGTCTCGCTTCTTCGGCTCGGAGGACAATAATGATCGCATTTGCCCATATTCTCATTTAATTAGCAGATTTACAAAGCTGGGCTCTAAAGGACTTGAGTCCTTATTTACCCCCTCGTGGAGGCATTTGACTTCCCAGGGAGGCTGAGCACTGCCAGCTCCCACTGGAGCCAGCATGAGCAGCGTGCCCAGCCCCTGATACACCAGGCAGGCTGAGCTTAATGCGGAGTTAAATGCTGAGCACTAAACACACCTTCATTAGGTGCCGCTAGTCTGTTTTTGAATTGATTCCTTTGAAGACCTATACGTTAGGAGTGGGAAGGGAAATTGGTAATGGAGCACAAATGACTGTGATTTAGAGATTGAATTGCATGCAGCTAGAGCCATGCATCAGTATAATGAGATTCAGCCTTGTTTGGTTACAAGCACTGGAGACAGAAGCAGAAAATGTGATCCACCAAGGCAGTGCTCAGGAAATGAGAAACAATAGAGTGAGGAAATCAAATTTCAAACTGCAGGGATATATTTATCGAGTTTTCCTTAGACTTTTTGCAGAGCTTTTTGGCATTCCCTGTGCAGCCTTTTTTTTTTTTTTTTTTTTTTTTTTTCCCCCCCCTGTATTTTTTCGTTCAGCCGACATATGGCTGGAGGATTAGATCACTGTAAAGCACTGCTGTTTGTGACCTATTTGCTAATGCGGGGCTGGGGTCAGCGAGAAGGGACAAATGGACTTGTCACCGTTCGGCGCTTCCCGAGTGCTGTTCCTGTCGTCTGTCGCACCGCGGCCAGCCATTTGGAGCACGCTCATTAGCTAATTAGTGCCGTGCTCAGCCCCACGTGGCGGCAGTTGCTGCGTGGGCGTCGTTCAGGTTATGGCAGTGGGACAAGCCCTCCTGGGGCTCCCTGGCAGCCGCTTGGCTAGGGCAGCCGTGGCCGGGGGGAGGCTGTGCCTGCCTCGTCTCTGCCGAGGGAGCCTCCTGCACACCCGGCACCGCGCTGCAGCTCCTCTCCTCGTCTTTCTCCTCGTCGCGACGCAGAGGCCCCTCGCTCCCACTCGCTGCCTCCATCTGCCTGCTCCACGCGGACTGCCCGCTGCGGTAGCAGTTACTGGGGAGACGCCGCGGTTGTCGGCTTCTGATGCCGAACTCATTTTGCAAAGAACGGCCTTGAGCTCTGGCTCTGCCAACAGGGCTGAAATGTGTGCTGTGAACAACCTGAGAGGGTGTCATGCGTCAACGCCCAAGGCGTGGTACAGCCTGTTCAGAGAGGACAGAACCGGGACGGAAAGCTCGCTCTGCTGGCTCCTGGGTTTAAACTCACAGGACAAGCAGCAGCGACGGGCTGTGGCTAAGGTGCAGGAAGGGCCATAGGTCTGCTGCAGCGATTCTGAGCCCGCTGCGATGTCCTCAGGGGGCCAGAAGGGATTGCCCCATTGCAACCTGCGCAAATCTCTCCTGGTGCAGCTGTAGCGGGGATCCGGGGAACCTGGCTGGCCTAGCAAGATTTAAGGTGTTAACACAAATGTAATTAAAAAAACAAAAACAAAAAAAACCAACCACAATTTCACTTGGGAAGCTTGTTTTGCCTGTACCCAGTGGCTCGATCAAGTTGACAGAAAACACAGTTCTGTTGATACAGGTGTGCCAGCTGCAGGAGTTCTTTGCTGGCTTCGTTTATTTGTGCATTTGAGCTGCAGACAGAGCCCAGGAGATGCCTGGGATGGAGCTGGAAGCAGAGAGGAAGCTCACACCTGTTTCTGAGAGCTGTCCCTCCAGACCTGGGAGGAAGGTACGCAGGAGAGAAGGCAGCAAGAACGCTCTTATTCTGCACATTTTGTTTTAAACAAGAGCTTTCTTCGTGTTCTTTAGAGCTGTCAGCACCTAATCATTAGGATTAATGAACACACACAGAAACATTAGGTTTCCATCACTGCTGTTTTTTTCTACAGACAAAAAGAGGGAAGCATTCTTTCAGCTCCTGCTGATAGCATCAGATGCTTGCAGGTACTGTGTTTTTTCACCCAGAATTTCATCCTGCTTAGCTCTCCTGGCTCAAGGTTAACAGCTAAGCCAGCATCACAGCTAGCTACAGAAGACTTGGCTTCCCAGCTACCAGATGGTATTCAAAGCATTTGGTCATGCAGCATTTCTGAAACGAGTTGCTTTCAGTGCAGCTTACTCTGTGCTTTGCTGCAGTCCATGTTCTTCTGTATTTAAACCTCAACCTGCCTCAGATTGAGGTCAGTGGGAATTTTGCTACCAGCTCTGAAGGGAGAAAGGGCTGGGCTGTAAGTTTGCAGTGCTTCGCCTGGCCTTCCCCTCCTTTGAAAAGCAGTACCTTGTAAAGTGGTTTGTGCTCCGTTTCCTTTGTTTTACTGTGTTTTAATAAGGCAAGATTGCTCAGGAATTTGGGTTTTAAATGTCCAGCAGCGCTACCTGGAGCCAGCCGTAACACGAGCAGGGTCCTGCTAGCCAGCTTCCCTCCCGGTCAGCCCTGGCCCTCGCCGTCTCCACAACGGCCACGTCCCACTTCCTCGAATTGTCTCACGGCTTCATGATGGGGACAAACATCCAGGGAACTGCGAGGAGGCCGCTGACCTCCTCCAGCCTGAAAGGGGAAGAACGTGAGCTGGAGACCGCCCGGCTCCTCCAGCCGCGTTCCTACCACCCTCGCCTCGGTGCAACCGAGCACAGTGACCGCCAAGGCCTCCCTGCGGCCCCCCGCCGCCACCCTGACGCGTCCCTAAATGCAGAAATGCCACTGTTGTACATCACACATCACACCACTCGGCATCGGGAGGGGGATGAGGGAAGAGCAGCGAACGCGGGTGGCTGGAAGCGATGGCGGCCAGCGTGGGGCCCGGCCACCTCCTGAGGACGACGAGGGGGGCGCGAGGCCGCCGCGCCCCGAGCCTCTGGGCCGCGCTGGAAGGGGAATGTCCGCCCTCAGAGCAGGAAGGCACGGGGGAGGGCGGTGGTCGCGGCCTGAGGGCGGGCAGGCCTGGCCGTGAGGAGAAGGGGCCGCGGTCTGAGGGCCCGCCATGGCCGGCTGAGGAGGAAGGAGGAGGAGGAGGAGGAGGAGGAGGGAGCCTACACGGGGGGCTCGCTGCAGAGCACGACTTCCAGCTCCTTGCGGTACAGCTTGCCGCCGTCGGAGAGGTTCATGATGCTCCTGCGGTAGCTGGTGAGCTGCTGGATGCTCATCTCCTGCGGGGACATTTGGGGTGCTGGGTGCCCGCAACGGGAGCCGCACAGCCCTGGCTCCCTCCCTCCGAGAGGAGCTGGGGCCGCGCTGCGTGGGGTGGCAGACGGCTCCCGGGGTGCGCCGGGCCCCAAGGGTTTGGTGGCACGCCGCTCGTCCCCGCTTACTTTCTTGTTCTTCTCGTAGAGGTCCTTCAGCAGCGCGTCCAGCTCGTTCTCGTCGATGAAGCCGCTCCCGTCCTGGAGGGGTGGGTGTGAGCGGGACGCGAGCCCTGTGCCCACCCAGCACCCAAACCCACAGAGGTGTCCCCAAGGAGACCCCAACCTTCCCCAGAACCTCCCCAGAACCCTCCTAGCGCCAGCACGATGGGGACGGGGCTGTCCCAAGCCGCTCTGGCCCCGCGTCCCCCTTCATCTGGGGGTGCTCCCCTTGTCCCCCCCCACCGCCGGCTCCCTGCCTTGTCATAGAACGCGAAGATGGCGTTGAACTCCTCCGAGGACAGCTTCATCCCCTGGGCAGCGAGAGACACGGGGG
>VXAV01007476.1:124052-139657 GCA_013399715.1 Alectura lathami
GGCCCGGCCCTGCCCGCGCCGTGCGGGCGTCGGTCGCGTTCGGCGGTGGACGGGGAGCGGAGCTTTGGTTTTCTTACGTTTGGCCCCGAATCGCTTTTTGCTTTGTGCTCTGCCTGCAGTACGCTGGATGCTACAGATCGGTGTTGAGCAGCTAGTGTGCTGTGTCAGTCGTCAGTGCGGCTGTGAATTATATTTAAGCAGGAATTATTACGGGCTACCAACAATGAACCCTTCCTCTTTTAAAGCCGTGAGGCACGCTGCTAACAGCTATTTGATCTCAGCTTTATTTGGCCAAGGGGCATATAATGCTTCCCCCCCCTTTCCTCACCACCGCGCCAGAAAGCTCAGTTATGTTTAAAATCGACGCGAATTAAACATCCCTCTTGTTAATTTACGAAGAAAATACCCCCGGTTCTGCGCCTTCACCGGGAGACACAGAGCACTTGCTCTGACTGCTGAGCTGCGCTGCGGATGTTGCAGACGGTGGAGGCTGACTTTAGGAGCTGGAAATGCAAATCAGGCCACAAGGTTGAGTTTTATTATTCTCTCCGCTGAAAGCTTGTTTTATGGTAATCTGGAACTCTTGCATAATTCGGTAGTGCTGTGTTTTGCAAGACAAGGTCAGAGAAAACCGGATTGCTAAGGTTTAAAATATGAGATGTTAGAATGATTTTTGGTTAAAATGTAAATGTATCGTAACGATATCTGCAGCGGAATACAGGCTGTTTAGGAAGTGCTTCTAAAATATGTTTGTCTTGGCTGATTCCCAGGTACATTATTTTCAGACAAACTCATGTATAGTGTTTCACTGCAAAGAATCAAAACTTTGGATGTATTTTCTCTCGCAGCCTAGGGGTCACGTCAGACTAACTAGATAAGACTTTTAGGGATAATCTGCCGTGTATTAAATATTTAACTACGTTATCAAAAATTACCGAGTACAAATTAACCGTGAGTGTGCATTCCTGGAGACGGATTCCGATAAGGCTGAGCTGAGTGCGAGCTACTCTTCAGGAAGTTTGACGCTGTGGTGCTGATTGCAGCTTCCTTGATGTCACAGAGCAGCTATGCAACATCATCCTGCTGTGGCTCTTCCTGGCAGCAGCGTCGGGTGGCAGATTTTTACATGTTTTGGCACATGAAACATGATGTCCACCGTTAAGAAATAAGGTACTTGCAGGATGGACTTCCTTTTTTTTTTTTTTTTTTTTTTTTTTTTTAAAGGAAAAAAAAAAAAAAAACTACTTCTTAGGTAGGAGCTGAGTAGCCTTGGGTGATAGGTGGGAAGGAGAAGTGCCTCGTGGTGGTCCCGTGCTAACAGGAGAGCAGACCTGGGCCCTGTCTGTCGGGTTGGGTTCACCTCCGTTATTCTTACGGTCACTTGTTGACGAGCATCTGATGTCCGGTGGAGCAGTGCTGTGTGGGGCAGTGTGGGTGAATGGTGCTCCAACTGACCCAGCATTACTTCAGTAGCTGGCTGATGATGGCAGTTTTGTTCCAGCTGTCCGCTGTGTGATTGCTTTAAAACTTGGAGCTTTGAAGAAGCCTCAAATCTTGGAGCACTGCTGTGAAATGCCAAAGGCCTAATTTGTTACTCCATAAAAATGCTGATAGTCTTTCTTGATACAGAAATTGGCTTTTTTTTTTTTTTTCTCCCCCAAGGAATCATTAAATTTTTATCTGTCTTAGGAGAAATCTTACCCAATAGTTACGATATTCATGATGTTGCTCTTATGTAGGATGGGGGGAATGGCTGTTGGCTTTGTCAGGTCTAGAAGAGTGCAAGAAGCTCTCAAATCTTTGCGTAATGACTGGTGCTCAGGAAACAACTTTCTGGTCTTCCAGCGCCATGTTTGCGGAGTGCAGCATTGTCCTTTGGGAGCTTGCTAATAGAAGAAGAAAGGTGTCTGGTTTGTATGAACGCCTGTAATGTTCTTTTTCCACTTTGCCTCGCTCTGATCCGTGCGGGGAAAGCGTTGAAATGTACCAGTATCCTGCTGTCTTAAGTGCTTCAAAGAGCAGCGGGTTTTCGTGTGTTTCAGTAGCCTGCCTGCTCATTAAGGCACGAGCCGCTGTGGAGGAGAACAACACGTATGCTGTCCTCTGGAATAAAACCTTCTAATTGTAGGTCTGCCAGTGCTGGTACACTTCAATTTGGTTGCATACTGGTGTGTGCTGAATAGCAGACCTGAAAAATCTCAGAATTGTTCTGGTTTGGTGGCTGGTCTGGGACTGCTTTCCTATTCCATGGGGTGAAGAATAAATTTAGAATGCTTGTGTAACAGAAGAAGTGAATCCAGAGGCGGTGAGCTCCAGGATGCATCTAGCATGGGATGGCTGGGGCTGTTGGACCTCTCGGCGAGTGGTTTGGGGGGCAGGAAGCTATAGAAAAGCTGGCGCTGCTTGTTTACCACTTCGTCTTGGGCCTTCACGTTTGGGTCTTGGTTGACTTTGTGCCGGTGGTCTGAACTGTTGATGAGGCAAAATAGTTTGTGAGCAGGGAGGAGCTGTAGGCAGCTTTTGAGGAGGAGGTAAATAAACTTACTGAGGTCACATTCCTTCAGACTGTTCTGTGTGTGTTCAGGGTTACCACATGCGCTAAATGCATATAAATATCTAATATTGGAGTTCATGTGAATGATTATACAGTTAGAAAATGAATATACAGGGATTTTGTGTTTTCCAGTCCCAATGCCATTGGCAGCTGGGGATGTTTACCAGAACTTGGTTTATAATTGACCTTCATGTGTTTTTATATGGAAAAACTGCTTTGAAAATTTTCAGTTTAGCAATACTGCGTTTAGTGAAATGTTTTTCTTCTGTATAGGTAATTAATAGCTCAATTTTTTTGTGTGGTTACAAAAACTGAACCTAAAGCTGCTTGCAGACTGCCGCCCCACACGGCATCAGCGGTTGACAGCACTCACCTGTCTCCTGCCACCCAGGGCTCACCCAGATCCTCCCCAGCTCCTGCTGCTGTGCCCTGGCCTTGTGCTGGCTCTTCCAGGTGGGAAACGGGGGTGTGGTGTGGAGCTGGGGCACGAGCAGCTCACGAGGTGGAGCGGGTCCTGGGGCCGGCCGCATCCCGGGCGCTCCGCACCCCGCCTGCGTGGTGGAGGCGGCTGCGCGAGGCTCTCCAGAACCTCAGGTTCAGTAGTTCCGTTGTCCTGCTGCGTGCAATTTATTTTCATTTTATTTAATAGCTCTCCTTCCAGAGTTAGGAGCGCAGCTCCCTGAGCTGTCTGAAGCAACGAGTGGGAGTTCTGGTGCAAGACCTTCCCACCTCTTGAGCGGTGCTGGCTGCTCCTGCCGTCCCTCCAGGTGCTGGTTTGTTCTCGCAGCCCGCAGTTGCTCAGTCTCCAGTCATGCAGCAGTCTAATGAACGCTGAATTTGCAAGGCATGAGAAGTGGAATGCTTCTGGTGGGTGACCCAGACGGGTGCAACACGTGAAGGCAGTCTACTGCTGTGGAAGTGGCACAAACCCATCCCCTGGCCTTCAGTTCCCTCTCTGCCTCCACGTAGTTTCTTGCCCTCGTAATTTCCTTGCACTTTGCACACACATACGCCTATTTTATTGCTTATTTAAATAGATGTCCCAGTTCCTGTCTCTAGGAGGGTCATGTACGTGTTTCCCATGGCTCAGATTTGATCACCTTTAGACCCAATATTTTGGTGTATTTTTTTTCTTCCAATGGAAACTTCTGTTCTTATCCCTTACAGTAAAATATTAATCTGTGAATCATTTGCCTTTTTCTGCTTATCACATATCACGTCACAACATTTTTACAAATTAACTAATAATAATAGATGTTTTTTTCTTTTTAAATCTTAAAGTTTAAAAATACCCTGAGAGTGTTACCTGGAGGTGTTTCCTGTCCAGTCCACAAGACAGAAATCAGAATAGCCCTGTTGGCTGCTCAGTAGCTAAGCTTGCAGCCAGCTTCTGGCCCTGTTTTTCTAGAAGTGACTGCTTAGAGATGGGCAGAGGGGTCTGAAGGTCGTGGATAAAATGCCACATCTGCTCCTCTCGAGAAATTCAGTTGCCAGAAGTTGAGTTAGCCTTACTTGTAGAGACGTTTCTGAGGCCCTGAAGATGTCCCTTACGTGAGGTAATGTCCCCAGGATCAGACAGGCAGCGTTCATTATTGAAGAAGCAGAAACCCAAGCAGAGAGCTCTGTGCTTCTGGTTGTTGGTCTGTCTGCTGGGCTGGGTTCTGCTGTGCAGAAATCACACCTGGAGGTGTGACCATGGGGGACAGAGGTGCTAATGATTATCGGATCTTTTTTTTTTTTTTCCCTCGGTTTGAAATCACATTAATTTCTAGACTTAACATCAGTTTGGTGGTTTCTGGACCTTTACAAGGGCAATGGTCTGTTCATGGCTTTACCAGAACAAAGACATTTTAAGAATCTTAACAGAGAATCGTGTAATCTTATTACAACTGCTCCTGTTTAAATCACTTCCTTCTACTTAAATAACAATCTGTCGCCGGCTGTTTCTTGATTGTAGTTTTTGACAGATGCAGTTTCTCCCCTGTGTTTTTGTTAGATATATATATATATTTTTTCTGATTGTGCAACCCTTAGGTTGGCAGGCAGTTTCTTTCCAAACAGTTCTCCTGACTTGGTTGGGACTAATGGCATGAGTAATTGCTCACTGGTGGAAGGGTTGTGCAGTTCACAAACAAGACCTTTGTTTGTAGGACCTCATGGACAAACCCCGCTAAAATAACTGGTGTCCAGCTCTGATATTCCTTAGGGAAAGGCAAAACAAAGTATTTTTAAAGGCAGCTTCCTCCCCTGAGATGCAGGCGTGAGAGACTCCCTCAGACATCTTCCCTTGCAGATAAGAAGTCTGTACTCGAGTGGCTAGCTGTGTGCTGCTAACTGGGTGAACTGGCCCAAGCAGTGTTTTGGTTTGGCCATCCTCCTGATTTTTATTTTTTATTTTAAAGCAGAAAGGATTTTGTCAGTCTGATCTCTTGACCCAGTTGCTGGCGCTGCTGCCTTTCCACTAGGATTTGGCTCTGGTGAGGGATGAGGCTTGTGACAACAGCACTAAGACACAGACGTAGGATCCAGCCTGTTCCCTAACCCTATGAAATCAGCAAAAATTTAAGGCTGTTAATTAATCCTCATCGTTCAGTTCTAAATAGAACTATTTTAGCGTGTCTGCCTGCTCTCTGGTCCATGGCCAAGCACACTGTCCTCTGTCATGTGGTGCATGTGAAGGAAGGCACTCAAATTATTATTTGAACAACAGCATTTCAATGCTTTTAATTATTCAGTTAGCCAATTAATCAGTGAAACATGTCCCCAAATGGTGACGCTGGGTATGAGTAGTAGTGTCTGGTTAGGGACAGATCTGAGTCCTGCATGTCCAGCAGTGTCCAGATCCAGGAAGGGAGGATCTGGTAAATCTTCAGAGCACTCCTGCGCAGGTGTCCCATCGTTTGGCAGAGCCTCTTTGTGTGATAACCACTGAAGGCACAGGACACTGTTATCAGATAAAATATTTGCCTTCCGAGCACATCCTGGCGTAATGCGTGGTTTTATGATTGCTGCTTGTAGTGCTATGCTTCTTGCAGTGAATTTTTTTTTTTTTTTTTTTAAAAAGAGCTTGGAATGCTTATTAGCGGTGAGACATGTTGCTGTATTTTTGCTGCTGTTGTTGAGCAGAGTTCCAGTAGGTTACACTTTGTCCACCAATGTGGGAGAGTGTTTCTCAGAAGGTGAAGATAATGCCTCTGCTGGAATGTGTTCAGATAAGCAGTGCAAGTGACACCAAGTGCTTTCCTTGTTACAAACACGCAAATACGCGTCAGAAATCAATGCTTAGTCTTGCAGGTGTAGTTCTGAGAATATCTGTAACTCTCTCCTGTTATATTCTAAAAGCAGAAATTTCTGTGTGCTGCTGAAGAACAGGAAGGCTGTCGTTGCATCGGACCGCAGTTATGCAGCCCACTTATTTCAGTACTTTTTCATCAAAACAACTGCTTTCTGAAGATATTTTTTAAAGTCTGGTGCCTGGGTGATGTGTCTAAAAGATGCTTGTGTTTGTGTGGTTACTGGCTCTTTTGGGAGGAGTTAATAAGGAAGTAAAAGACGGAAGTGTTTGTAATAGGTTTTGTTTGTTTTTTGGGATTCTTGAATTTTAGGGAAACAATGAGTGCTTTTGTGACAGCAAAATCACTTTTAAACTTTGCTTGCAGAGAAGCACTGAGGCACATCATTGGAGGATGTGAGGGGTTTTTAGTCTGCTGCTCTCTTTAAGTGCTGCATTTCCTCCCCACAGGTTGCTGCCCCCTGTGTGCAGCGCAGGGGCACGCGGACATGTCTGGCTGCTCGTGTGTCGGGTGGATAATCTCCTTTGGCCTAGCCTGCTGGTTTAAGCACGCTGAATAGTGCAGTTGACGTTTCCGTGTCTGTCTTCCAGCTAACAGCCTCTGCATGTTTTTAATTTCACAATAACACGAATGTACGATGCTTCCAAGAGAGCACTTGCAGCTGCTTTCAGAGGAGAACGAGGTACGTAGCTGCAGTGTGGAGCGCTGAGAAGTGCCCCGCTGCTGGTAGTTCTGTGCTGGCACTGCAGGCTGCTGGAACGTGGGAGATGGAAAGAAGGGCAGGATTGTTTTGTAGGTTGCCTTCATTACACCATGCTTAATACGCTTCCTGAGGGGTTTTCTGTTTGTGGCCCAGACCAAGCACAGCACGGAGCGTGTGTTTCGCTCTGGCCCTGTGGGGCTGGGCTGGTCATTTGCAGCTGCTGCCTGGCAGGGCACATTGGGTTTTGGTGCTGCTGGCTCGCCAGGTGTGAGGGAAGGAGGCATGCTGGAACATCCTGAATGCAGAAGTGCCTTTGTTATGTGCGTGCTGGCACAAAATCGTCTGGATGCCTTGGGACAGAGCCAGGTTTTTCTTTCTTTTTGTTGTCAGCTTGGATAGTATATGTAACGTATAGTGGCTTTTCCTGTCTCTGGAAATGCTGATTTTTCAGTTTTATTTTAAGAAGGGATTTCTTTTTTCTAATTCAAAAGAAAAATAAACTTCAAAGGAATAGGAAAATCTGTGCTTGTTTGGGTTCTCTTTCAGTTTGTGCATTATAGAAAGGCTTAAATAAGCATTTCCCCTCCAACCTCAGAGCGCAGACCCTGAGCAGAGGAAGGGTCCCGGGGCGGTGCTGGGGTGCCAAGCCCCACGCAGCGGTGCTGAGCGGGTGCGGGGTGTGATCCTCGTGGCTCCCTTCCAGCTCAGGGTATGCTGTGATCCTGCATGCCACGAGGCTGGTGCTCCGTGAAGCCTGGCTTGTTTTTTGTCAGAACTGCTGTTTTAATAAAATACAGTGACTTTCCCATTTTCTCCTTTCATGGGAAAGCAGAGTGAAAGAGAACGAAGCACCGCCTGCTGCTTACATGCTAAACAGATGCAAATATGAGTCCCCTCCCTCACTCTTGCACCCTCTCTCCTTCGGGGTTACTCCGTTGTTTTGATTAAAGCAGTTCCGTGGCCACCTCCCAGCCTGGAGGGCAGGTGAGAGGAGAAATCCCTGATTGCAGCTCAGCTATTAACATATTGTTGGGAGTTTGTAATGTCATCCTTTCGCAGAAAACAAGGTTCCGGGAGCTTCAGAGAGGAGAGGGTTGTCAGAAAGGCAGACATCAAAGTGGAAAGAAAAGAGGAGTTTATTTAAAATATGGTAGAAAGACTTAAAACATTCGTGCTAACCTATGAGAGCCATTAAAAATGTAAAAAAGCCTTTGAAGCGAAGCATTAAAGATTTAATAGTATTAATTGAACCAGGCCGTGGGAGTTGAGGATGTGCAGACACATGTGTACGTGTATGTGTTCTGAGGCACCACCTGCGTTAAGGCCGCCCAGTTTCTGAGCGCGGGTTAATTGTGCTGGCTTTGTGAAGGCTGCCTTAACAAACGCTGCTTATTCTTGGCCTTAATTAGAGCAGATGCCATTGCGAGTGGAGGTGTAAACAGCGCTGCGGTGTCCTCACTGCCATTTCACAGCCTGCTCTGGGGTGAGGAGACCAGACCTGGCAAAACAGGCCAGGTGGTTTCTGATCTGCGCTTCGAAGGTCATTTTGTTTCTTTATAGTATTGTCTTTTTTTTTTAAGAACGAATAGTTTCCTTTCACTGTTATCAGAACTGTAACGTACTCCTGTGGTACCCAATAACAGTACAGTTCCTCTCACCTCACGGTGCTCTGCCTGTAGTCCGAGCTTCGGGTTGTTGTAGTTGTACCTCATGTTCATCAGCAGTGCATTTTCTCCGAAGACCATCCGATTTCGGGAGCTGTTGGCTCCTCTGGTGTCTGGAACTCAGCCCTGTTGGGAGACTTCTTGCTGGGAGGAGGTGGTCCTCCCACAGCTTTTAAATAGGTGAAGAAGTGAAATTGGGGTCAGCTCTGTGTCACCCTTAATGGTTGCAGCAGCCTGGTGTTGAGGAAACAACATGTTTTTATTTTTATTTATAAACTGAGAACGCTAAGACTTAACTGACTCCAATGCTAACAAGCAGGGGAAAGACTGGTCCATATGTGGTTTGCAGAGAAATGAGCACCGAAAGCTTCCTGCAGGCATACAGGCGGCCTGGCTGAGGCAGCTGATGTCCGGGGGGAGCATGAGCAGGCAGGTCCCCGTGGCACCGAACACCGGTACCGGTGTGGGGCCACCAGCAGCCCCTCAGGAAGGGTGACAGCATCGAGGGTGGTCTTAACACATTCGTTGTTCCTCCTTCAGGAAGGTGGTTGCTGACCGTGTGAGGCAGTTGTTTGAGCTCCTCTTGCTGCAGGTGTGGTGATGGGATGATTCAGCTGGTGCCGTACCCACGCTTCCAGCAGGACTGGTGAATCCTCTGCCTCTCTGGTAGCTGATGGGTGTGAATGGGCTAGAATTTCTTCTGTGCATTTGGACTAGATGGAACACTGTTGGTGGGGGGGGTGGGGGGGGGAATAGAAAATGGAGTGGGTGAGTTTTTAAGTCACTTTCTTGTTCTGTTTGTAAATCTAGAGGGAGAGACTGCTTTTAATAATTTGCATTAAAACAGTGGTTAAAAGAATAATCCACATCCATAATGCGGGCAGCTGTGGGACATATGGATAGTAGTGTTACACTGTGGATTTAAAAAAAAACACATCTCAAGCTATAATCAGCTGCATCAGATGCATCAGAAGCATGACTTCAATATCACAGGTGTCAGGCATTGCCTCTGCCTTAGGGACTCCTTGCAGGGACATGCACAGAACTGCTGGGTGCGAAGCTGGAAAGCTGAGGGGATGCAACATGTTCTCTGCAAGAAGATGACCTTTAATAATGGAACAGGCGCAGATGCTTTTTAGTGACAAGTCTTTGTCATCCTCTGTGAGAAGAGCAGGCGAACTCCCACTCAAATCATTTTCCATCTAAATGTCCAGAATAGACAGAGTAGGTAGAGTCTTGGTGCTGTAGGATAGATTCAGAAACCTGGAGGAATCATTACCATGACAGCTGAATATTTGTGCATGTCTGCATGGGAGAATGTGGGATTTCCTGGCATCATCAAGCCAGATTTATTTCTTTTCCTGAAGTCCACAATAATCAGCAGAATAAGAATAAATAACAAAGATTTGCATTTGGCAATCGGATGCTCCTTATTAATGTCTGAATGAGGTAAAACTTTGTTTTCTTAGCATAACAAGGAAAAATCAAGGAATCCATACATCAAGTGGGATGATTTTTGACTTCCAGTGATTCACCTCCATCCATTTGGTTCTTCACAGATTTAAGATCTTAGCTGCATTCACCAACTGGTTCTTCACAGGCTCCTAGTTGGTCCTAGCAGCCACTACGCTTCCAAATGTTAACTGAAAAAAAACAATAATGTCTTGGATGTCTGAACAGTTATGGCTTTGCAGATCTCACTGTTCCTCGAACGGTTCTTTTCATTAGAAAGTCCTGTTGTAAAGTAAAAACATGACTTGGTCTGTCAGCTTCCAGCAGTGGTGACATGGAGTGTTAAGCCAGTGTTTCTCCCTGCTCTGCGTCATGGTGAGTGTTTGCCTTTGGCCTATGGAATTTATTAATGTGGCTGTGGTGTGTGCGTGGGTAGGAGAAGCTGCTCACAGTGACACCTGCTTTGTAGTAACGAAATGCAGACTGCGCTGAGTTAGTGAAATCTTTGTGTAGCTGCAAGGAGCAGGTACCTTCCCAAAGCACCAAGCACAAATATATATAAATACAAATATATATTTGTTGGTTGGATTTTAGAATTGTGATGGTAGGAGAACTGAGAACATAGCTCACGTGCTGTAGCCCTGCGGGCTTGGTGATGTGTTCTTTGGATCTCCTGGTGGCTGAGCTGAACCCTCAGGGCCCTGAGCTGCTGGGAGGCACAGTGCCCTCCGTGTGGCGGTTGCCTGGAGTCAAGGCTGGACTTTTCTAGTCATGAATAATCTAAGGCATCCTCTGGCAAGAATATCAGACACCTTCTTCCCTTCCAGAATGGAATATGAAGAGAGAGAAATGTCTCGGCTGTCTTTAATTCAGTTAAAATGCTACCCAAGGTACCCCGTAAACTGAATTTATTTCAAATTGTTGCCTTTTTTTAAGGCATGCACTGGGTGATTATTTTCTTCCTTCTCTATTTGTGAGACTAAAAGATGAAGTGCTTTCATTCAAGTAGGTAATCCCCGGAGAACAAATTCCTTTTGAGAGTTTGGGAGGGTACTTTACTGCTGTGTTGGATTAATTTGCATTGAGAATTTCTGGTTCAGCGCGTAACGGCTTGACCTTACGCTGTTCTGTAATTCTGCAATATTCTGTTACTCATTACACCCCCAGCTCTTGCTGTATTACAAGCGGGAAATAAACTGCGGCCTGCTGCGTACAGCGGAGCTGGTACTGTCTGACACCTGACCTCGCCACGGAGGGAGGAACGTCTGATTTTGGCAGAGGGGTTGTCAAGGCTTGTAACCCCGACAGGAGACCTCCGGTGCCAGTGGGGTTTGGGTGGGTGGCGGTGATCTGTGCGGCAGGGGCAGAAGCTCAGAGCACCCCTGGGGCTGCTGCCCAGCCTGCCCCCGGCTCTGGCTGCGCATCGGGTGGGAGAAAGCACGGAGCCGAGGCGCGGGGTCCCAGCATTGCTGCCGTGCTCTGGGCTGTGGGATGGAGGTCCCGGGGTGTCTGCTCCGTGCCCCCCTTCTTGTAGGCTCAGGGAAGAGCTGAGCTCTCCGTGTAGCTCTGGGGCATGTAGGAAGAGAAGCTATCACAGAGAAAAGGCAAATGTGTGTCTGTAAACCTGCCTGGTGGCGATGGGGCTGTGCAGGCTGGGCTTGGTTTATCTCCAGCCTTGGGCTTCGGGGTATGCCTGTGCTGAAGGAGAACATCCTTTAGCATTAACTCTTTAAATAAAGAAATCACTCGGCCACCTGCTGTCTGTGAAAGCTGAGCTTGTTCTCTCCTTTGTAAAAGGGAGTGGAAAGCTTCCAAAACTTTCAGTTTTGAACCATTTCCTTTTCTCAGAAATTACACTGAGGAGGACAAGTGTTGAAACTGTGTAAGATGGAAATTAAGCCTTCCTTCTGGAGTTGCCCCTGTTCTTCAAACCGTTTGCTTATCTGTGTTGGTCATTCAGTTCCTAAATAAGCGAAGGTGAAGGAAAGGCATTGATGGCAACGTCAGTGTCTTCATTTTACTGCTTTATTCACAGGAATTGCTGTTTTCTCTGCTGAATAGTAGCAAGGGAGAGCTAATAAGTGTGCTGCTTGTTGGCTTCTCTGTGCAGTGCCAAGCTTCTTTGCTGCTCTCAGCACTCTCCTTCAAGGCATTGCCCCTCTTCCTGTTTGGTTTTGGGAACAGTGTTTGTATTGCAGCAGGATATTATACGCTAGGCAGTGCGATGGTATCCTTTTGGTCATCCAGTTGTGCCGTGAGAATGACTGATGAGTAGGAAAAAAGCATGTGAAAGAATTAACCGAGTTTGGGGGTTTCTTCAGCGGTGTGGGATCCAGCAAAAGAAAAATGTCTCCGCTGTCACTGTTGTTCTGGGTTGTTATATTCCTGAATTTTACACGAAGGGTTTTGCTCCCTCTATTTATCAAGGAGTTCTGGTTCCTGTGTGTGGCAAACAAGGCTTTCTAAAAGCACGGCAGGTTGGGGTCTGTGCACGAAACAAGCTGCCATAAGAAGGCTGGGATGGGAATTCACAGCACCAGGTGATGCAAATCCTTCTCCTTTGCCATGAACAGCAGCTGGCTGCTTGGTAGGGCTGGGAGGTGTCTGCGGGCAGGCTCTGCTCTGTGCAAGTTGGGCTGCGTTTCGGTCTCTCCCTTACTCGCCTCTGGCCGCGCTTTCCTTCCAGCCCGGTGCCTTGCAGCCTGCTAGGCAGCACTCTCCAGCCCCCGGGGTCTCCGACCTACCCCGGCTACAGGTCCCCGTGGATCCCAGTAGCAGGGAGGGCAGCTCTGTAGGTTTGCGTGGGCTCGGATCTCAGGGGTGGGGCTCTGTGCCCCGCGTTGCAGCCCCTGCTCTGGGCAGCCAGGTATCTGCAGTGACTGCCTGAAAATGGTGAGATACTGACTGAATTAATAGCTTGAAAACATACAACTTTTTATGCATGTTTCAGGTTAGATGTTTACTTTATGTACTGTAATACGCATAATAAATTTTTTATTCAGATTGCTGGCAGACGTCTTACATGTAATGTTAATCTTCACCGTTTTACTGCCCACTCAATCTGAAAGGCTTTTCATATGTTTCCGGTCCATGCTCGGCTGGGCTCTATAGATATTTACCTTTGGGCATTTTATCAGGGGAGACAAACCCTGGGCTGAGTTTTGCATTCCTGAATGGATTCTGCTGGAAGTCTGCGTAGAGGTGGGTTTGTAGGGCTGTTTCTTTGAACTAAGTTTATTAAGGACTTTGTGGCTTGGCCTCATTTCTGCGTTAGTCTCAGCAAATTAAATATGGTTTCCTCATGCAGATTTCATTTAGTGAGTTTAATCCCTTGTGAGAGCCGTTGAGAAGTTCAGTCAAGAATTCCTTCTGTCTGCACCTTGTATCTAAAAAAGCACCATGATAATTCATCGGATTATTTGTGTAATGAAATTATTGGAATAGGGAAAAGGAAATTGGGTATTGCCCTCCAGGTTACCCTCGGCAGCACAGGAGGGCTCACTTGGTGGTGCACAGAGTTGTGTATTTCCTTTCCTGTCTGAAGATGGCAGGGTGCTTACAGAGCGGGGGGCCCAGGGGAGGGGAGCTTTGGACGGCTCACCTGAGCTGAGCAAGGCAGAAGAGCTCCCTTTCCCCTCCGTGCAGCCCTTGAAAGCAGCGTGCTCGGGCCCATCGTGCCGTTCCTGTTGCGAGCCGGGGACAGTGCATGCACCCGGCTGGCCTTGCTTTCTGCTGTCTTTGCAACTCTGGTGTTATAAATGCAAACCCAGGGTTCTGCTGAAGTTGCAAGTGCATTGTACTTCCTTGTGGTTTGTTGTGGGATGTTCACTGACCGAGGTCTCTGAAAGAGTCCGAGCTCTCTGTGCAAGCGTTTGATTGTGCATTAGAAATGATTTCTACTCCTGTGCACTGGGGATGTTTGGCTTTCTCATCTCTTTACCTGCAAGACAGGCTGTTGGGGTGTTCCACGATCTGTAAGAATGCAGTACACTGCCTCCTTCTTGTGGTGTGGGAGCAGAGCTGGTGAAGCAGGCACTGACGGGCTGCAGCTCTCAGAGAGGGTTACCACTACAGCCAAAACAGTTGTGTCAGGTGTTGGTACAGCAACAATGTGGAGGGCAAAAAACAGCAGAGAAACCAACCAGCAGCCCTCTGTGCACCCCAGTCACCTTCTGCATTTGAAATGGAGTGCTTGTGCGCTGCCTTCTCCAGCAGAGCTGCCACGTTCCGAGGCTGTGAGCAGCAGGGCCTCCTGCACACCTGTGCGCTCCCCGCTAACCTGCTTTTGGGGTGAAGCCTGAATTCTAAATACTAAACATAAAATACTAAACTACTAAGTATTACGAGATAATAAACAAACCTAAGCATTTCCCACGTACGGGGTTCTCTCCAAACTGTTTCTGAACTCGGTGAGGCCGTGACTTGTATTCTCGTTCCTGCCTGTGCCTTATAACCACAAATATTTGTCTTTTGTGGGGTTGCAGGTGGTGTGGGGAGTGCAGTGGGGCTTGCCTCACGCTGCCTCTGTTCTCCTGCCTCTGCAGCTCGGCGCACGGGTTTCTCACCAGTGCATCTGGTTGTGCTGGGCAGGAACGAAGGCTCTTCACCTGTGGGTGCTGGATTTTGGAGCCTGAGAGCTCCGTGCAGTTTTGATGAGCTCCTTTCAGAGGCAGCCCTTCTCCCCATCTGCTCCGCAGGTTGTGGCCGTGCCGCTGCGCAGCCTGAGCGGAAAGCAGAGCGGTGCAGGAAGGTTTTCTGCTTTTCTACTGGAAGCTGATGGGTTTCACCGTGCTGCTGTCTGGTTGCTGGATTTGGTGAAAGGGAGGTGAGGGGGAGGCAGCTGGCGGGCTGGGAGCTGCTGCTGGCGGTGGCTGCAGCTCTGGGGGTCGCACGGGGCCGGCGTGGCCTGCGAGACCGCGCCCCGGCGGTCCCTGGGGCTGTGTTCCAACGAGGAGGGCGGGTGAGCCAGCAGTTTGGCCAGTGGTGGCTTCTGGCCCTCAGCTGGGAGCACCTGGGAAGGTTTCTGTGGGACCATCCTCAGGCTTTGGTTTGTAATGCACAAACCTGGGAACACCGCATGAGAGGATCCCCCCTTTATTTCTCTTGGTACCAGTAACTGGACAGCAGGTGGGCATTTTTTGCACTACAGATTGTTTTAAATGTTGAAGAAAACACTGAGCTGGTGCAGTTTGCTTGAAGTTTTTGCATTAATTTTCATGATTTCATAGTAGTTTTGTGTTTTTTTTTTTTTTTTTAAACTCTGCCAAAAAATAACCTTAGTGGAACAGAACCAAATACCGTAACTCGTTGGCTTGTTCTGCCACAGCTCAGCTCCATTCCTCTCCAGGAAGGATGTGTGTCTTTGTGCTGGAGAAGTCATTCTGGAGCTGCGTGCTGTCGGAGCTGACAGTTAACTCTGCTTTCCTTTTACAAAGCATGGCAATAATCTGAAGAATGATAACAGCGTAAGAACAAAATCCGTGCTCTGCTTCTCTCCCATGTCTTTTGCAAGTGATCTGGTTGCTGCTTTTGAGTGGTTGGAGAAACGTTAGAGGACATCTTCAGTGTGCAGTCTCTATGCATGTGGCAAGTGCCATTACAGAGGCAGTGCTTAGTGTTCAAACAACTGGTGGATGTCAAAGGCTTCCAGCTATGCTAATGTAACAGCAAAATCTGCCAGTTTACTCAAGTGATGGACTCTAAAGCTTAATAGGCCACTGTTTACTTGAAACAGTGACCTTAAAAAAAATAACTGCAGCGGGTTTCCAGCTCCAGAGCTTGTCCTTGGGTTTTCTTGCCAGTCATTTTGGCTTTACAATTCCATTTTCATATAGTTAAAAATTCTTCTGTGCTGTGTGAATGACACACAGAGCAGAAGCTGTGGGTCTGGTGACTGCTGTCAAGTGCACAAAGGAAATGCATTTAGAAAAAAAAAAAAA
>VXAV01007477.1:1575-42033 GCA_013399715.1 Alectura lathami
GGGGGGGGTGGGCATCCTCGGCCGGTGCGCTCTGCATTGCAGGTGTGTCCGGGCTGCTTGTGGGCCTTGGCTGGCGGTAGGATGCCTGAGCTTTGAAAGGTGGATCGATGTTTCTGCCATACAAACCACGCTTCAAACAAACAAACAAACAAAAACTTAGGCTGTAAATGCAGTGCGTTTTTGCCGTATAACTTGCTTGTTGGTGAATGCAGTTCTGTGGTGCTTTATTAGGACTGAAGCTCTGCGGGAGGGCAGGTGTTGATGCTCATAGATACAGACATTTTTGCTCTAGAACTGGGCATTGCTTTTTGATTCCTCTGCTTAAAGCAGGTATTTTATAAACAGGTAATAAAAGTCTTGTAGTAATGTGAGCGTTGTGCTGAGGTTCCAGCAGTGATTTTCAGTTGAACAACAGCAGTGGGGAGGGCACAGCAAAAGAAAGTCTCAGCTGCTTACATGGAAGACATGACCATCAGCTAAACTGACGGGTAACTGCTTGTTTCCATCCTCCTACCGTACTTCTGCTCTGTGTGTCTGAAGTTTCCTCTCCCATCCCTCAGAAACGACAAAGGTCTCGTGACCAGTCCAAATGCTCTGTATAGTTTTCGGTCCAGTAGTTGTCATGAACTCTGAGATAACAATCTTATTTCCTTGCTTAAGGTTATTTCCTTTACTTAGGATTCCAGATACAACTGCATACTTTTAGGGCTTTTAATTTTTTTTTTTTATTGCATTTTATTGTTGCCATTACAAAAATCAAGCTGTTCAGTGTCCTACTTCAGGAGGCTGTGGGTAGGTATTAAGGACAGGGTATTTGTTCATTCACATCTACCATGTTACTTGATTCTTTAATGTTAGTAGGGAGAAGAAAAATTCTCTGGTCCCGTTATTCTAGAATGTGGAACAAAATATACAGTAAAATATTTCTGGAATGTTATAAACAGTATAGAAGAAGATGCACGGTTGTAGTGACCCAATTCACATTTCACCTCATATTTCATAGTAAAAAAAAAGTGTAACAAATTGTATAACTTTGCACAGAGAACTGATACCTTCATCCTTCTGAAACATTACAATGCCTAAGAAATTTTTTGCTGACAAGTAACAAATGATACTTTCTATGTGTATTTGTGCATCTGTATATATGTGTGTCTATAACTAACAGTGCTGGGTTTTCACGAGCTGCAGTTTACTGGAAAATCGCAGTACAGGGTAACTTATGTTGTGCTTTAGGGGAAATAGGTGTGTTCTGACCAACGAGTGCACAGATCGGGCTCGTTTTCCTGCTGCTGGTGGCTTAGAAACAAAGCCACAGATGACGAGGGAAAAGGCCTAAGGATTTTATGTTGAAAAAAGGCAGTTGCATGAACCATCTCTGGTGTGGCTCTCTGCAGCCTCGTCGGTGGCAGCTTGCTGCAGTACCCAACAAAATGCTGTGTGCACCGGAGTTGCTGTGAAACAGAACACCGTAGATACGAGCTGCGTGCCTGACTGCAGCTTCCACCCTGTTGCCATTGATACGAATGCGTTGCAGTAAGCTGATGCTGTGTAACCATCAGCAGCGCTGTCAGAGGGGTCTGGCAGCGCGCGTCTCCTCCCTGGGAGCAGCAGTGCTGCGGCGAGAGCCAGGGTGGAGCCGGTGCCAAGGCTGGCCTTTGTTCGAGCGGGAGCCGGCCCCAGAGCGAATGGAGGTGGTGGGTGCTGTATCCGGTGGAGCAGAGTGTGAATGTTCGTGCTCAGGTGCTGACTGCTGTACCTCACCTCTGATCCCCTCGCTTTCTTGATGAGAGCCAGCATCCTTTGTGTGTCCGGTTGTGCCATCTTCCGTGCACATGTGCCTGGTTTGTCTCTGATCATTGTTAAAGATAGCAAACTTGTCCTGCTGTAAACGAGAACGTCCTGCGGTGCGATAGCGTGTTGGTGATGGAGCTGTGTGTGCAGGCGGAAGGGATGGGGCAAAGCCACGGCTGGGCTGGATAGCTGAGCAGCTGCACGTCTGCATGGTGGCAGGTTAATTCCCTCCTACCAGGGGGAGGCAAAGCAACCGAGTCACTAGGTGAAACCGGGCCTAGTAGTTCGTTTGGTTTGTGCTTTGTGACGCCTCTAGAACTGGGACAGTATTATTTCTGAGCATGAGTTTGGAGTTGTGCTTAACACAGCCTTGTACGAAAACCTCCCACAGGCACTTTGCTAGCTGAAGCCTAGGTTCAGCTTTAACTGAAGGTGGAGAACTTTCTGGACTCTGAAAGAAATAGGATCAGACTCAGGTGTAATGCTGTTATTGTGTCAGTCTTCTGAGGAACAGAAGACTAAATTTCATTTTCTTTCCCTTTCTCACAAAAGAAATTGAGGTTAGTAGAAATGTCGCGTGTGTCTTTACAATACTGTAACTGACCGGCTGTGGCCGGGGTGCCGTCTGCGTTCTGTGGCTCCCTTAAAGCTTTGACGGAGGCGCAGGAAGAGGGAGCAGAGCTGCTGCTGTAAGAGTACTGCATCCAGAGGGCGGCTGCGTAGGCATGGCCTGCGGTCTGAAGAGCCTGGCTGCGGGGAGTATCGACTGGTTGAGGTGGTTTCATCTAATGCACAGACGAGCGAGGGGGGACCACAAATCTGAACCCGCGCAGTAGGCTGGGTTTGAGCTGTGTTACTGTTGGATCTGTGTTGGCAGAAATGTAGCGGTATCAGCTTGGCTCGGGGGTGAAGCAATTGTCTGAGCAGGTCAGCAAAGCTCTTGAGCTGGCTGGCTGTGGGGAGAGCAGGGTTTCCTTTAGTGTGCCCTTTGAAATAGGCTGAGCAGACAGTACTGGGATGGCATAAGTCTCTGGAGATGGGAGAGCTGACCTAAGCACTGGGCAGCTAAGTGTCTGTCGGCCGGGCGTGTTCTCGTTAGAGCTACACCTAGGAACGTTTGGTCGGTTCGGTGACCGGCTTTAAAACGGGGGCTGGCATTTCTCAGGTTCTTCCTTGTACAGCATGCTAAAATGTGGCAGCTTTTGTCACATTGCAAGGGGGCAATGGCTAGATGCCAGCTGAGAGGAAAATGCCAGCCAGCCGTAGGTCTTTCAGCAAGACTTGGGTATTTGTTGGCAGGCTGTGGTCTGTGGCTGTGTGTGCCACGCACCACGGAGTGGGGGTGGAAGAGTTGTTAAGGAACCTGGAGCAATGTGAGCCCCACTCACCGAACTCCCTTGGAATGAAGTCAAAGCATCTGCGTAGGGAAGTCTCCTTCTACTGCATTCAGCAATCAGCGGGCATGGCAGGGACACGTTCACGGACTTGTATTAGAATAAACTGTTATTTCTAGTTGGTTATATTTGCTGCTTTTTTCAAAAAACCTCCTGATGCCTGTTGCCATTTAAAGGGGTGCTGTTAATTTAGAACAGCGTTTTTAACTTTCTGTGCATGGCTTACGTTTGCGTCTGTTGTCCCCTCCTGCCCTGTCCTGCAGAGGCTTTATGAACGTGAGCACCGGGAGGGTGGGTGCCCGTGCGCTCTGCTGCCCCAGGTCTCTGTGCTCTCCAGGTTTCGCAGTGCTCCCCCGCAGGCCGCAGGGAGGCCCATGCTCCCCGTCTGCCACACTGCCGCCAGTCGGGATGTGCGCTTCTGGCCTGGGTTCTGTTCCTCTACAAAACACACGTGGAGCCTGCAGTCTTTATTCAGGTGTCTGAAGATACCTCCCCTGTACGACTCAAAACCAGAACCACAGCCAGAGCAGCCTTTGAACTACCAGACAGTTTTCTCTCTAGGGAAGTTCAGTCCTTGCTACTGATCACTGAGCGTTTCCTCGGTGAAAGTAATTGTTGTGCTCAGCACCTTTTCAGTGTACTACACAATGCCAGTTCGGGAGGGAGGAGCTGCTTACAGGGGCTGCAGCTAAAACTCATCATAGTGGATTTGTGTAATTGCTCTCACTGATTAATGTACCAGTGCTGCAGGGGAGATGGTGCTCTGGTGCTGACTGCTTTTATTTTCTTCCTAAGCCTATAAAACTAGCCTGCCTCTGATTATTTTTCTTCAGACTAGGTGATTCAAACTACTGTGATCTAAGATGCAAGAGACTAAAATAGCAGAAAAATAGCAGAGATTAACAGCGACAGGCTTGTTTTGCTTTTTCTTACATTTGGGGAGTTGAGTTGCAAACACCTCTCATTCGTGTCTGTTGCTGGTGATGAAGTCTTCTGTTCAGATTACAGGTACAGACGTAATGCCTGCAAATGGTTAGTGACTGCTGTGGTAGTGAAGGTGTCGGGTGTTATGTGTGGGTTATTCCGTTACAGAGCGCTGTCAGAGCTTAAAGTGCTGTTTAGAAAATTATTTCTTAATAAAAATCCCTGTGAGCCATGGTGTTCTGTGCCATCTCAGCCCCAGCTGTGCTGAGGGAACGGACTCTGAAGCAGGTTTTGCTCTGCTGCCGTACCCAGTCGGTAAGAGTGTTATGATCGCTTAAGAAGTGGATGAGTCAATGGCTTCCGTCTATCTGAAGTCAGCTTTGCAAACAAGGTGATGTCACTTTGAAAAAGCATAACACAGCAAAAATAGCAACAGTCCTGAAAATTGAGTGCCCCGCAGTAACTGCCGTGAGCCGAGCAGCCCATCTCCAGGCAGCGCCGTGGGGCTGTGCGCTGCCAGGTGCCACTGCCGGGCGTGGGGAGCCCCGGGGGTCCCCTACCTGGAGCAGGAAGCAGTCACAGCTCAGCAAGCGCTGCTGTCTGGGAGCCTGTGTGCATGACTGAGCGTGCTTCGTGTTTGGCCAACTCAGAAGCCTCTCTCTAGGCTATTTCTGGTCTATACTTTTTGTTTGTTTCTGAAATATGATGGCAAAATGACCCGTTCCATTCAGCAAAGCAAGCTGGCACTGTTACCCTTGTTCTTGAGCACTGAATGTAATCTTTCATCTTCGTTATAAAGTAACAGAAAGCTCAGGATTGCCCCTTGCACTGAGATGGATTGCTTGAGAGTCTTTTCATAGAATACATATGCTTAGGTTTTTTTCACAGAATGGCTTGGGTTGGAAGGGACCTCAGAGACCATCCAGTTCCAACCCCCCTGCCGTGGACAGGGCTGCCAGCCACCAGCTCACTGGATCAAACTGCCCAGGAACCCATCCAGCCTGGCCTCGGACACAGCCAGGGATGGGGCATCCACAGCTTCTCTGGGCAGCCTGTTCCAGCGCCTCACCACTCTCTCAGTGAAGAATTTCTTCCTGATGTCCAACCCAAACCTCCCCTCTTTCAGTGTTAGCCCATTCCCCCTTGTCCTACCATTATGCACCCGTGTAAAAAGTCGGTCCCCCTCCTGCCTGTAAGCTCCTTTTAAGTACTGGAAGGCTGCAATGAGATCTCCCCAGAGCCTTCTCTTTTCCAAGCTGAACAGTCCCAACTCCCTCAACCTTTCCTCACAGGAGAGGTGCTCCTCTGATCATTTTGGTGGCCCTCCTCTGGACCCTCTCCAACAGCTCCACATCCCCTCTGTACTGGGGACCCCAGGCCTGCACACAGCACTCCAGGTGAGGCCTTCCAAGGGCAGAGTAGGGGGGGACGATCCCCTCCCTCTCCCTGCTGGCCACCCCTCTCTTGATGCAGCCCAGGATGCCATTGGCCTTCCTGGCTGCCAGAGCGCACTGCCGGCTCATGTCCAGCTTTTCGTCAATCACGACGCCCAAGTCCTTCTCCGCAGGGCTGCTCTCAAGGAGTTCTTCTCCCAGTCTGTACACACACTTGGGATTGCCCCGACCCAAGTGCAACACCTTGCCCTTGGCCTTGTTGAACCTCATCAGGTTCTCGTGGGCCCACTTTTCCAGCCTGCCCAGGTCCCTCTGGATGGCATCCCTTCCTCCAGGGGTATCAACTGCACCACTCAGCTTGGTGTCATCAGCAAACTTGCTGAAGTTTGCTTGCTGAAGCCGTGCTGGCTGTCTCAGATCACCTCCTTATCTCGCGTGTGCCTTAGCATCTCCTCCAGGAGGATACGCTCCATGATCTTCCCAGGCACAGACGTGAGGCTCACTGGCCTGTAGTTCCCCAGGTCTTCCTTTCTCCCTTTCTTAAATATGGGAGTGATGTTTGCCTTTTTCCAGTCACCGTGGACCTCTCCTGACAGCCACGACTTTTCAAATGTGATGGAGAGCGGCTCGGCAACCACATCAGCCAACTCCTTCAAGACCCTGGGATGCATCCCATCCGGCCCCACGGACTTTACGGCTTTGTTTCATCTTTTGACAATCAAATACATGCTTCTGTAGGGATAAGTCAGGTCATGGTTACCCATGAAATCAGGAAGGCTGTGTATCTGCACACAGTCTTAATTTTCAAATGCTTTATCAAGCCTGTAAGTCTCTGTGGTGTTCCTTTTGTAATTAAAGGAGTAAAGTGAAAAGCAGGGCTGTGTTATCTTCGTGAATGACAACAGCATGTTGCTCTCTGACACTCAGAGAGCGTTCTGCAAATTTTAAACTTGTGGATTCACATTTTTGTCATAAAACTACACACCAGAAAGAGCCCAATGGAAAACATTTTACGTAGCAATATTGAACCAATTACGGTGGCCGGTGTCCCCTGCCAGGGAACAGAACGAAGGTCTGTCTCTTGCAGGATGACCCAGCTCTTATCTTTGCCATCTAAGTTCTGCAGTTGCTTTTACAAAACTACTTAGCTGAATTAAGCCTCAGTATCGAGGTGACAAAGCCAGTGCTCCTCGTGCACCCGCTGTGGTTAACCCAGCGCTGTCACCGCCCGTCAGCCTCCTGTCTCCTTGCCGGGTGGCTCCCAGTGGTGCACCGGGGTCGTGCATCAGTGCCTGCCAAACCTCTCCTCGCGTTCCTGGGCGGAGGCCGGCGGCTGGCCTGGGGGGTGCCCAGGAGAGGGCATTTCTCCCCTTGGCCTGTGTGACTCCCATCAGTACGTGCTGCTGCCTGTCACCCTGGTTTGCCCGTCAGCCCGGCTCTCTAGAACTTGGCTGTTTTTGTGCTCCTGAGCTGTCCGAGGAGAATAAGGCTGGCTTCCCAAAGTTTCGAGAAGGCTTCCCACGCTTGACAGCTTTCTTGCTAAAGAAATGCAAGGTTCAGCAGTGCGGAGGTATTGGGGGCATATGTTTTGGGAAACCTCGGGCGGGTGCACCAGCCCGTACAAACCAGCTGTAGGTGGAGCAGCGCCGCGTGCCCTGGCTGGAACAGTGCTGCTCGTATCCCGGTAGCTTGCATGCACAGTAGCGATCGCACAGTGAAGCTCAAGAATGACCGGACCTGTACCTGGGTGATTCTGTGCTTTGAGGCTGCAGGAGAGCGGCAGAGCATCATCTTCGCTCTTTTTCAGTAGTGTAATTGTTTTAGAGCGGTCCTGCTTCCTGTGGAAATGTCAGCACAGAAAGTAGTGTCGTGCCAGACCCAGTGACTGGGTATCGCTAGGGACCTGGTAACTCCTGTCCTAGAGCAGGAGCCTGCCGCTGCAGCTCACCGGGTACCGCGACTGTCACAGGAGAGGGCCCCAGGGCACAGTGTGTGCTTCTCCCTGGGAAGCACCTGGCTGTCCCTGGTGTGAGGAGCTGTTTTCACTTCTTACCAGAGAGTTGATCTGGGAGCCTGCGTCTCCAGCTCCACAAGACAGATGTCTCTCCATCAGCTGGCCTGCGGGAATGCTTAAAACCACTGCCCTCTTAGGAGGAGCAGCAGTGGCACGGCAGTGCAGGGGCCTTCAGAGATGCCTCTCAGCGTAGTGCTGCTGCTCATTTCTGCCTGTATTTGGGTCTGAGCGATGTTGTAGCCAAGGGCCTAGTTTTATGGGACTGTTCTGGGAGGAAACCCCGCTGGTGTAACAGTTTGCCTTGTACTCATATCCAGAGCAACAAAACTGCCTTTGTTTTCTCTTTAAAGGAGGCAATTTGAGACAATGTTACTAATGCTGTATCTCAGGAGGTAAATGGAAAACCCCCAACAAGACAGAGGGACACACTAGCCCCTTTCCCCACTTCTGTCTTGTAACAGGATTAGTGCCTTAGTCTGTCTGAAGTTAATCCTTTAAATGTGTTAACTCCAAACAAATGCGTTCCCTGTTCTGCTGTGGCCTAGAGTTAAATTAGGCTTTCTATGAACTGAGTACTTCAAATTGAAATAGTCGTGAAACAGAAAAACTTTTTACTTCCGTGGCCTTTGCTTGGTTGCATATCAATTTATTAATAGTGTGATTCAGTTGTTTCTGTTGAACCTGGTTGTACAGCAAGGATCTCTGTATCTGCAAGTTAACTCAGCGCTGCAATCCTACATCTTTACAGACAGAGTAACTGCACGCCAGGATGGCAACCTCAAACCTGGAGAACCAGCTGCACAGTGCCCAGAAGAATCTCTTGTTTCTGCAGCGAGAACATGCCAACACCCTGAAAGGCCTGCACGCCGAGATCCGGCGCCTGCAGCAGCACTGCACAGGTAACGGGGATAGGGGGCTGGTGCCGGTCGAGTGCTGAACTCTGCACAAGAATGGGGTAACTGCTCGGCAACAGAGCCCTCCACCAGGGTGGACGTCGGGCATATGCATCTCAGGGCATAGCACTGTGATCATGAAGCAAAGATTTTTCTTTTAAAAAGAAAAATATGAAAAAAAAACCTATCACCTGTTTGTTCTGGTTGCTTTAAGATTTGATAATTTGCAGTGGGTCTCCTGTTATTTTAAACGTGCTTTCTAAGTGGTTCAAATGTTCTAACAAAAAAAAAATATTTTTTTCCCCCTTAGATCTAACCTATGAGCTGACTGTAAAGACTTCAGACTTGTCAGGTAAGCAATAGATAGCTTTTTTCTTGTAACGTTCATGTTAAACTGTCTGATGTTCTTTAATGTTTTACTTGTTCAGTTACAAGCAGGTGAGAATACTCTGGGATGTTGTTGACTATAAATTCAAAAGGTGTAAGAGTAGCTTTCTGCTTTCCAGAGCCATTGTTGTTGATGAAGGAAGCATCACAAGTTGTTTAGCAAGGTCACATAGGAAATGTTTGAACAATCCAGGAACAGAATGTAGAGCTGCTGATTCCTCCCTGTTAATAAACAATCAGGTGCCTGCACGCTGTATGGCAGCAGGGAACTGAGGCAGGAGTAAGACTGTCGTTAAAACTTACCTGGCACTGTAATCACACCACAAAGCCTTTTTTTTTTTTTTTTTTTTTTTTTTTGGCTAGCTGCCGGTTGGTTCAGCTGCACTGTGCTGTCAACAGGTGAAGGAGAGGAACAAAATTCTCCCTGGGAGTAACCTCCTGGATCGGGGTAGTGTAGGGCAGGGTGTGTGTTGTGGGTAAGAGAGAGCACAGGCACGTTTGGCACAGCAAGCGAGCTGCTTTGCGTGGGCTCAGTGTTATTTCGTGATACTGCAGTGTTGCTCAGATGCTTCTCATCACAGGATTTTTAGAGTAGGTGGTCTGCTAGTGATGCCAGTGTGCTGATGCCCACTGTGGAGGGAACAATGTCTTAACGATTTATAACTGAGAGTCCTGTTACTGAAGTGCTTGTTATTGGAGAAATTAAGGCTGCAGGTCTCTGCTGAACAGTTGAACTGTAAAACTGTCCAGCTGTAATAACTAGAGGAAGAGTGATGGGGACATCACCCCACATGCCCTGTGGCGTGAGGTCAGGGGTGCTGAGTTGGGGTCAGCCTGTCTGCTCCTGACAGCACGCCCTCAGCAGTGCAAGAACCCCTGGCGTACAGGGTGGGGTGCAGTGTTCTTGTGAAGAGAAGGCAGCCAGACCCCTCACCCCCAGAGAGACTGCTACAGCAGTGAAGAGGAACCCCTCTACCTCTGGAGTCACAGGCTTCAGCTCTCCGTGAAGGGCCAAAGCTAAAGCTTGAGCCTGTCCGTGTTCCTGGGTGCTGGCTGAGATGGCCGTTCCACCATGCTCACCAGCCAGCCTGGCATTTGCTGAGGGAGAAGCTCCTCTTAATGACACGAGGATTTGCAAAATGGCAACCATTTTGAGCAACTGCAGCAAGTGTGGTTTCTCTAAACCCCGTTCCCCTCAGCGCATGAAGCATCTCTACTTGGTATTGACAGCTTGCTTTTAAACCATGGTGAGTGGCACTGGTGCTTCAGCTTTTCTTGTAAAAGCCGTCCTGGCGCTTCTGAAGATGAAGCGATTCCCACGGTGGTAGCAGAAGTTGGTGTTTGGGCTCTTGTGTGGCTTTGGAATGTCAAAAAGAGCCCTGTTGCAGTGTTCTCCACAGTGGCTATCATTAACTTGAATTGCTTCTGCTTTCCTGTCCTTCTAGGAGATGGTAGTTCAAGAAGTGATGAACTCAAAAGAAAGTGTGAGGATCTTGAAGCTCAGCTGAAGGTCAAAGAGGCTGAAAATAATGAATTACTGAAAGAACTTGAACAAAAGAATGCGATGATAATGGTGCTGGAAAACACTATTAAAGAAAGAGAAAAGAAGTATTTGGAAGAGTTAAAAATGAAAAGCCATAAGCTCAATATGCTGTCGAGTGAACTAGAGCAGAGAGCAAGCACTATTGCTTATTTAACTTCTCAACTGCACGCTACTAAGAAGAAGCTGATGAGTACAAGTGGGACTTCGGAGGGGACCCCTTCTGGCAGTCCAGTGTTGTCCAGCTATAAGCCAGCCCCTCCCAAAGACAAACTGCCGGAGACGCCCCGGCGCAGAATGAAGAAGAGCCTGTCAACACCGCTCAACCCAGAGTTCGAAGAGGCCTACAGAATAGGGGCGGAGAGCCGGAAGCTGCTGTTAAGAGAGCCTGTGGATGCCATGCCTGACCCCACTCCGTTTCTGTTGGCCAGAGAAACGGCAGAGGTCCACCTCATCAAGGAGAGGCCGCTGGTTATTCCACCCATTGCTTCGGATCGAGCGTCCAGCGAATCGCACAGCCCGGCCCGGGAGAAGCCGCACAAGGCACACGTGGGGGTGGCGCATCGCATCCACCACGCCGCGCCCCCCCAGCCGCAGCCAGAGGTGGAGACGCTGGCGGTGGATCAGGTCAATGGAAGCAAAGTGCTCAGAAAGCACTCAGGGACAGACAGAACTGTTTGAGTGAAATCACTGTTGCTCTGTTCTGTTGCTGTTTATGCACTGTGATCCTGTAGGATAAATAGCACCTGCAGCAAAGTTTCTTTTGATGCCCCATGCATGCCAAACTCTTCCAGATACATCATTAATAGATTACTCTACTGAAACCCAATAGGACTGTGTTCGTATGGCAAGGTATATAACTACTAAATGCTGTGGCCAAATCAGGGGTACCTGACCGCTTGCTTTGAGCACTGCTCCATGTATTGTAACTCCACGTGTGGACAAAGGCACAGGCTGCAGGCCATGTATTAATAACAGTAGTGAAAACAAACTTACCTATAAACCTGCAGCAATAGGTATTGGCTGTTAGCATTTAAAATAGCACAGGTTCTTTTGTCTTCACCGTGTATGTAGCACTTCGTACACAAGCGTTAACTTCCATGACAAAGCCTTTCTCGTGGCAGCATTGAACACGATGCGGCTGTACGTACACCTTGAGATGAACTAGGGACTTCTTTCCTTCGTAGGCTCTCAGTTGCAAATTGTGTTCGTAGTGTCTCAGTAGCCTGAGAGTCCCAGTAGGCATCACTTAGTCCTAATTACTTTGGTTTGTGGCTTTAAGTACAAAGCGGGGAAGCAATGGGGAAAAAGCACTCTTCTCAATGGTTAATGGTCCTCTGAGAAAGAGTATGGACACTTTTTGTTTGGTTTTTAAATGGCTTCACTGCACCTTTTACACCTGTCAGTACGCTGCACTTGTGGCACCTTCCATGCTGGCTTAGAGCTCCTGTTTTCAGGGAGGCTGTCCTATACTGGAATGGTTCTTTATGCTCTAACCTGCACTTTTTTTTTTTTTTAAGGGATTATTTTTGTTTCCTGAAAAGTTTTTAGACTTGTTCTGGGTATCATCAGACAGTGCTGGCTGCTAACAGCTTAGCAGCCTGAGCTGTCGCTCTAAGATGTGTGTATTTAGTTTAAATGTAAGAAGTGACTCAACCAGCTCATACCAGAGGAGAACCCGGCACCCTCCATTTTTATCCTTGTTAATGGGGACACACTTGCCTTGTCCTTGTTCCCCTACTCCTGGGTGGTTAGCAACAGGCAGACCCAGCGTCCCCTGTTAGACTGCTTGATTTTTATGTTTGTTCTTTTTTTTGTAGGAAAGAAAGGCATACTGAGAGCTGTGTGAGTATGTAATTTTGGGAAACGAGCACAAATCTGACAGTTTTCCTTAAATTCTGATCAGCACCTCCAGCTCACCTCTCCTTCACTCTTGTCTGCAGCCTCTGAGTAGGACCAGCAAGAAAAAACATCTCCCAAATGCTGCTAAGCTTATGATGTGCCTTCAAAAACATGGAACACATAACCTTTGTGAAAGGTGATGAAGGATCCCTGCCTGCCCTCTTTCCTTCCCCTTGCCAGCTGTAGTCTGCCCCTCAAGCTTCTTTCTGCAGCTGTGTGTTGGTGTGTTTTCCTCTGAAGCCTTGGATAACTATTTGTCAGCTTCCCCAAAAAAGGCACTGGCAGGATGAAAAAAGCTGTTCGTCCTACCTGTGGTACTGCTAAATTTCCTGTGCAGCATGATAACTTTCAGCAGGGTTGTTCCCAGTCAGGATTTGAATGTCCACTGGCCCTGAGGCCTCCCGTGCCCTCTCCCTGTGCACCCTCACAGCTCAACCACTCGCTAGTTGAAGCCCAAGCAGCGCTCATCAGTGTTGTGCCTTGCCAGCTGTGTGGTAGGACTTGTTTCATGAGTTGTGGGGAGGGACAGGGACAGAGCTGTGCTCCTGAAAAACGACTGGTTAAAGGAGGTTTGTTATTCTGGAGCTCTACGTGTATTGCGTTAACCAGCAGTGTTTTTGGTTTGGGGTTTTTTTGGTGGTGGTTGCCGTATTTTATGGCTATTGTATGCGTGAACTACCCTGCCACTTGTTCACGGCTGATGGAAGGCATCGCTTCTAAACCCAGCAGAAGTGATGCTTTGGGCAATTAAAAACATTTCTTACAACCCTACAGGCAAACCTTAGTCTTTGTGCGTCAGACTAACTTCTTACATCCTTCCTATATATACACACATACACGTGCACACACCAGCTTGGAGCCTTTCTAAAAGGAAATACAAATGGTGAAAAACATTTCCTCTTCCAGTGTGTTTATTGATGCTGCCAGCTTACTTGTAACATACCATGGACAGGCAGGGGTGCCTCACTGAACACCACCTCCACCTTGGTGCTGAAGCTTTGCCTCTTTTTCCTGCCCCCCACTCTTTTTCCCCCTTTGGAGCGCCTCACTCCAAACTGTCAGTCTGCGTTCAGAGTGAGACAAACGCCTTGAAGCACCCAGTGGGAAATATGCTTTGTGGTATAAAGATCGGCTTCGAAAACGAGGCCAACGCCCATCGCGTTCCGTCTCTGGGAGGTGGTGTACACTGGTGTCCGGAGGGTGTTCTAGAGGAGGGGGGAGAAAAGGAGGACGCTGAGTAGTGCTCCGAGTACTGCAAAGCGGAAGCAGGAGGGGCCTCTGCGAGAGAGGACTGTCTTCAGGATTCACTCCTGGTAGCGTGAGGAGCAGCCCTGCACTGCGCGCTTCGTGTGCTAATGGCAATGACGGTGCTGCTTGTGCTAAGGGCCAAGGGATGGCAGCTACGGAGGTTTCAAAACAGAAGGAAGCTAATGAGCACCTCTACCCCTGTCCCCAGTAGAAGGATACCTGGAGTTTGAGCCTGTGTGCTTCCGTGGGGATTATGTTCAGGATGGGTAACTCCACCACCAGCACTCCGGGCCTGCTTCTTGTGAGGCAGCTGTCCTCTGTGTCCCAGTCTGCTCCTTCCAGAAACAGGCCAGAAACAAAGCAGCCTGTAAGGGCAGAAATGCAATATCGTGTGCAAATCAGCCTACTGAAAAATCAGCTAAAGGCAGCTGTGTTCCTGCAGTTGACTGACAGCTGTATTCAGCAAAACCAGGGCTATTTCCCCCTCCGTTCCCAGGCAGGTCTAGTACCAAGAAAGAGGCGTGGAGCTGGCCCTTTATCCAGGTCGTGTTGCAATTAGAGCATTGCTGGGCATCAGGATTTCTAAGATACACGCACGCAGTAAGTAATGCATAGCTGTATTTTTTAATTAAAAATACATTATTTGCAGCATAAATATATCTTTATAAATTTGCTAGGGCCAAGGAATGTACATACAGAGATCTAAGCAAGAGCGAGCACGAAGGGGGGAGGTTTTCAGTTGAAGAAACATGTATGTGCGTGAGAAGAGCTGAAGAAAGAAGAGCATACTTTGTGTACAGAGGGGCTCGGCGGGAACCCGAACGTAGCTGCTTGCCAGCTTGTAAACATGTGGACTGTTAGAAGCATAACCATGTGTATTGCCTGCAGAGGTTTAATCAAAATAATTCCACTCAGTAGGCCAAGCACTTTCTCTCTCTCTCTCCTCTCCTCTCCTCTCTGGCCCCAATTAATTACTACTTTTTTTCCCCCTCAAATAATCATCAAACCACTCACCTTCTGCAGGCCCTTCAGGGATGTCTTCTGCAGTCCTGTATTTGGTCACCTCGGTGTAGAGGGTGGAGTGATCCAGGGGCCATCCATTTTTCCTGCAGGTGGCTTGAACAAGCGCTGTCAGGTAGGATTCTGGAATGTGCAGGCCTGAGAGCCACACCACCTTCGGTTCACACGTGTTAACCTGCAGCCAGTGACAGAAGACAACCTGTGGTGCCCAGGCTGCTCTCCCACCACCCCTGCTCCTCAGCTCAGAGGCCGACCGCTGAATGCCCAGCCAGCAGCTTGGTTCCTGCCTCCCTTCTCATTCGAGGCTGTGACTGAGCGCCGTTAGTTCCAGTAACTGCTCTAAGCAGTGACGGTTCCACACCCCAGCACTGATTCGCACAGCATGTAAAACATTAACAAAACCGCTTTCTGGAGTCGCCTATTCACTTACCCAGCTGCTGTACTGGTTATACCTCTCTCTAAAGAAAATAATCCAGTTTCCAAGTGTTTTTAGTGTGTCAGGGGCGAGCCGCCGCCAGATGCCAGGGATCTGGCCATTAGAGAGAGCCCGGGCCACGTCATCCAGTTCACTGCTCATTCCAACTTCCCCAGCCAAGGCCTGGAAAGACAGGAGGAGTCGAGAGTCAGACTGGGGGCAATTAAAGCCCGACTGACCTCACCCAGCCGCTGTGAGCAGCAGTGGCAGTGCTCCCACGTACGCGCTGTAGCTCCGCCAGTGACTCTGCCATGCGAACAATCAGTTTGTTGAAACGCTCCAGTTCCTGCAACAGCACCACGCTTGTAGGGGATATGTTGTGTCCAAAACCTTTCCGTATCTGGCTAAGGTCAAATACTTCTGGTATCTTGTGTTCTATATCCCTAGCCACATGAGCAATATATTCATCTCGACTAATTCCTGTACCAGATTCACCTGGAACAAAAATAGGTAGTGAGATGAAATCCAAGTAACTTATCCCTTCAATTATTAATTTCCTAGGAGAACATTGAGGGCTGACTCACCTTCTGGCACCAAATTCCTTGCCCACCCCCTGCAGCACTGACATCTGCACCAAGACTACTTCCCTGCTGGCAGGGCAAAGCACTTCAGCTGCTTTCCTTGCCTTCCTCTGCTCCAGGAGGGCGCAGCAGCATCCTGGCAGGCTGACACACACCTGTGCTGCTACAGAAACTCCTGGCTGTGCACCAGCCAGCGGGGGTCCCGAGGTGCAGGCAGCGCAGAGCTCCCCACCTCGTCAGCTTCTACTTGCAGAAACAGTCCCGAGCAATGGTGGATGCGGATGTACCTGCTTGAGGCTGCAGCTCAAGGAGATGAGACCATATGTCACGAACCGTCTGCGTGTAGTACCCAATCTCAGCGTTTGCGTGAAGACCAAGTACTTCTGGAGTGTTCGCAAGGGGCAGACATTCTATCGCCGCTGCAATACAAGAACACGCCTCATAAAGACATGCTGCATGAAGGCACAGCTGCCGGCCCAAAGCTGCAGAGCGTTCCGTGAGTGATTTTTGTTATCGCTGTGGTTTAAAAATCAAATGCCATAGCTGGTATTCAAACGCTGCAAGGATTGAATAAACATTTTAAAGCATGAACTATATCCACACCCAACCCCCTGCCACGGAAGCGTACCACATGTCAAACATGCTGTTTACTTAGGGAAGGTTTTTTTTTTTTGTGGGAGTTTTTTTTCTGTAAGAGATGTGAAGAGCTGGCTGGTCAGCTGCCACGTTACAAGGGGCTGCTCATATAAAGCAGGAGCGTTACCAGCTGTGGATCGATCCCCGGCGGAGAGAGGATGTACACTGTCAGGAGACTTCTCTTTTTTAATGCTCTTATGTCATAGAAAAAACATTGCTTACCAACAAAGTCATCTTTTACAGTCCCTTGGGGAATCCTGTAATCAACCTCGTTGTTTTTATAAAAATGGAACGTTTGGAATGTGTCAAATAGGAAGTCACCCAGGTACTCATCCATGTAGATGGCCAGAACGCGACGATCAAAGCTATCAATTGCACGGCCGCCGTACATGACCTAGAAATAGTTACACTAATATCACACCACTGGCTTTTGGGGCAGCAGATACAGTTAAAAAAAAAAAAAGAAAAAAAAAAAAATCACTGGAAGGCCGAAAGCTGTTGCGGTGGGTGGATGGTGCAATACTGTCTCCCTGTAAGGCTTCCTCTAGCTCCCTCTCAAGGGGAACTGCTCCGCACCACTCCTAACAGCCAGTCTTGGCGATCTATGTGCAACAGAAACTTCCCTAGGTACCAGCCGGGGATCAGCTGTGACTGAATGCAGCCAAAGAAGGACCGCCTGTTAAATTCTGCGTTACAGCAGCTGCTTTGAACCGGCCAGCGGCTGCACAGCACGGCCCACCCCACCCAGCGCTGCAGAAGCTTTGGCCGTGTCTGCACAGCTCTCCCATCGCCGTACCCCGCCACACCAACAGCACGGTGGGGTCAGGCTGTTCAGCTCCTTTCATCAGAGGGTCCCAAGGGCTCTCGCTCAAAATTAATTAAGCACCATGGCTCCCCTGTTGTACAGTTAACTACAATGGCCCTGCTTCGTTGAGGCAGTGAGATTAAGCGACTTGCCCAGAGCTGCACAGGAGTCTCCAGACTGCCCAGAAGAGATTCTGAGCCAGCTCTGGTTCGTGGTACAGCTCAGGGAAGCTTCATTTACCCGGGTTCTTTAACTGGCGGTGTACTGCAGGGACACGGTGCTCACTCACCTCGCCAATAAGATACTTGAGACTGCTCCAGGGGATTTTATCATCATTTTGCTGGAAAGCTTTTGTCAAGTATGTATTAAGAATTTCCATGCAGACCTAGTAACGTTATTAAAACGTGAGATGAGAAGATTCAAAAATCAGCTACACGTGCCCATAGATTTTATTTAACACAGTTCTTGTTTGAAAACTAACAATAGTTTCTTCCTCAAAAGAGTTAGAAAGGGAAGTGTACATCTTGTTAAGAAAAGAAACCCATGCAGGAGGGTTATAAAATAAACATGAATATGTCTATATCAACTATATATAAATACGAAAATGACTGAGAATCTGATCAAGTTTTAATGGCCTTAGTGTGAGCAAAATTGACATCATAGAAGATCGTGAGTCTACATGAGTCCACAGCAGCAGGAAGAAAAGAGATTAATATGATACTGTGAGAAAGGATGAAAGCTGGATAGACTGTGTGTTTTCAAAAGTAATCTGAGCAACTCAAGAACACAAGAGCTATTGCCATTATTTTCTTACCTGGAAATCAGATTCATTGAAGTCATATGGGATGTTCCAGCCAACCTTCCCAAACTTCCTTCGCTCCTGAACCACAGCATGGAAAAACGCCAGCACATAGACTAAGGACTTAAAGGCGGGATGCGGGCATTGCTGTAGGGCTTCTCTGGGAATTCTGAAGTAGGTGGCTCGCATGTTCAGTTTCAGACCGTTGGGTGGTTCTGTCACAACCTATCAAAATGGTCATGGCAGCCATCAACTGCTGAATAGCATCAGGAAAATAAACAGTGAATGTATCATGCTAAGTAATCTATACAATGCAAGCTTGAAAAAATTGACCAGATTTCTAAATTCATATCAATATGGGATTTCTTTTATGTAAAGACATGAAATCGATCTTTTAAGTTTATCAAGGTAAACATATATATGTAAAGAGAAACCTGATATTATCCTAGAAATAGCGATGTATTGGAAAGGTTAATTTTTAATCATACTTGAAGATCTAATTTACTGAAATATTATCAGTCATTTACACATTTTGCTGTGTCTTGCATATCACAGCTGTAAGATGTCTTTACTGATGTTCAGTGAAAGCAAAGCCAGCTTCCTGGCAACATTTTCAAAGCGCTGTAAAGCTTTTCTCGCTGCTCGTGGCCAGACCTAGAACGTGCACATGTACAGCCTTAAAGATACGTTCATGCCCACTTCTCCCTGCTGCAGCATTAGGCGCTGCTGGAGAAAACACCCCAGAGCTGTCACTTGTAAACGGGAGCACGTGTTGGGCAGACCTGATATGCCACTGCCATCAAATCTGTGAAATAAAGTTCTCGTGATGCAGGACTGGTTCACCACAACAGAAGTAAAGCAGCCACACAAAGGAACACTAGAACAGCAGCATGGCTTCAAAATAATCAGCTCAGCTTGCTTGTGATAAATGCTGCAGCCTGAAGTAGCAACTGGAACCCATCATCCTATTACAGCATCTGCTCCACTGGCACTATTGCCGGGCTAGACGCAGACCTGAGCTCTGCAGCAGGGCTATTTCCGACTCGGATATACTTCACTTGTGGCAGCGTTTGAGTCTAAAGAGCAGTTGTCACATCTCCAGGTTTACTCACAAACCTCCTCCCTGAAATGACTGCACAAACCTCTTCCCGAAAAAAAAATGCTGAACAGAGTTCACCCAAAGGAAAACAAAAATCACCGTAAGATAAACAAGATGATGGAAAACGTATTGGACTCATGAAGACAAAAAGCTCGTACGCAGCCCAAGCCAACATGCTGCATTCAGGTCACGCTCCCCTGTTTTGCTGAGTAAGCAGGATGGGCCCTCCCGAGCCGGGTTTCCCCCTGCACAGCACCTTTAAGGCCTTCTGCAGTATGCCAGCTGGGAAGCCCTCGGTAGGGTCTGTGGTCAGCCACAGGCGAAAGTCTGGGTGAGGATTGGTAATTTTCTCCAGGGCCTTTTCCAGAGTGACAAGCCACCTCACCAACAGGTGGCAGTTCTGCAGCATTAGCCACTCTCCATCCACCACCACATCCTCCAGCATCTGCAGAGCAATCTGAAGAGAGGGGAAGAACCGTCTGTGAGTAACTCTCCCTGCACCATGAAAGCAAACCAGATCTCATGGCTTACTGCAATGGATTTGCTCTTGCTAGTAAGCATTCTCAGCCTCTCGGTTTTAGTGAGGAGCTTCTGGTAAGTCTACCAAGAACAGAAGTGCCGCATTACCAGAATCAGTTTCTGAGATGCTCAGATGCTCTTTTTATTTCATCAACTGCTTTTGAAATTAAAGTCACATAGAGCACTGCAGCATTTCAAAACACCAAAGCGGTGTACGCGGCCCACAAGCCAGAGGTGAGCAGAGCTTAGGAGGGGGCAATCTAAGTGAAGCTAAGGGGAGTTGTCACACTGACTGAAATCACAGCAAATTCAGTCAGCTGCTATGCTGTGGACATTCCAGCCTTAGTGTCCATAACGAGAAGAAAGCTACAGGAAAGACAGGAAGAGCAGCAGGATATTTTTTTGGTAACAAGCACTGTGACTTCCAATTAACTCACGTCCTTACACAGAGACAGGGTCACTGCCCAGCCTTCGAAAGGCTGCAGAGCCATTTCTTTTCAGCTCAACTGCTTCTTAACAGATGAAAATAACGCTGTGAATGTATCCTTACCAAAACCATGAAATCATCCAAACAGCCGGTGCCCTCTCTGACATTACAGGAAAGCATTATTTCCAGGCTGGCAAGTTGTACGCACAAAGCAACTCCATTTTAAAAGGAGCAGCCTTTGGAAATTTGGACAAGCCCGTGGTAACAAAAGCATGATTTCCAATTTGCACACTAACTCACTGCCCACAGAACATCCCAGCCCTCCCACCGCAGTTACCTTTTCTTGGCCTTGTCCCATGGCTAGGAATTTGAGCCTATCCCCTCCAAAGCCTGTCCTCTCCGCCAGTTTCATGAGGTCACTAATGGGATCAGAGCCAGGACTTAAGATAAAAACTACCGGTGAGTAAGGACTGCTCTGCTCAAAGATAGCCTCAAAGCTGACCACAGGCGGCTGCACATACCTGGCAGGAAAAGAAGCACAACAAGCTGCTCTACAAAAAAGTATCCACTTTGTGTGAAAGATGACTTTTACACAGACATCAACAGTCATTGCAGTCTGTACATGGCAGTAATACAGAGACTAAACCTGCTCCACCGTGCAGGTGAGTCATGCAAACCATTTACGTAACTGATCCCCGCTGCAGTTCCGAGTGGAATACCTGAACAGTGCGATTCTGATTTGAAACAAGAGTGGCTTACTTCTCACTCATTGTCAGAGTAACATAGTCTGTGACAGCCCGATACACCCGGTCCACCCGGAAACACCGCAGGAGGAGGAGTTTCTGAAAGCTGGTGAGATTGTTTTGGTACTGCATGGGGAATGGCGTCTGCTCCAGAGCATCCGTATCATACCACTGGCAAGAAAAGGCGGGAGACAACGCAGAGCGATCAGATGGACCTGTCAGTGGAATTACTGGGAAAAGCAGACTAAAGTAGTTTGATTAAGGAAGGGTCAAAAGACACAAGAAGAACAAAGAAGAAAGCCAGTCAGCTGTAAGGAAATATCAAACGATTCAGCTTTTTCCGTATAAAGCATTCACGTCCAGAAACACATTTGTAGTTCCATTTTATGGCAAGTAATTCTCTGAAGATGTAGAAAACAGCATCTCAGGCAAACTATTAACAGATTGCTTACAGAAAGACTTCTTACAAAGCAAGAAACCGCAGGCAGAACAAAGGAAAGTTTTGGTTTGTAGCTAGCCTATAGAGCTCACTGCCACAAGAAGATCACAGCACAATTTAGCAGGACAAAAATAACAGTGACATATTGACTGCTGAAGTCAACAGCAAGAATTCCACAGACTTCAACAGGGCGAAGGACTCATCTAAAACAAAATATGTGCAGCATAACAGAGATGCTTTTGGGGAGTTGTTATTTAAATAACAATAGCCCTCATTCATCTGTAAATACACCAGTCAGTGAGTTCAGGAAGAAAAGCAATGCCTTGACTGGAAAAGCCAGTGGCGACATGCCTCCTGCAGAGTTCTATGGCACACTGCAGCATACTTGAACACTTAATACCAGAAGAAAAACAAGGAGAGAGGACAGGATTGCAGAGAAGCACGTACGTTTTTCCATACATATGGATTTTTTTCCACATCATCTGGAAGAGACTCAAATTGCTCAGGAAATAGCTCAGACAAGCGAATTAGGTCTTCCCAGCCTTGATCTGGCAGCCAAGCGTACGGCTTCTTTCGTGCACTCTTCTCCAGGGAAATATTGCCTGGACACATTCAGAAACCGAAGTCAATGTCCACGTCACCCGTTCTCCAGTGCATGCCCACACATGCAGACCCACTGCACAGAGGAACCACGAGGAAATTTGTTGCTGGAAGCACCCTAAGGTTAAACTGCTCGGCTGAAGGAGACATGGCATTTTACAAGTGATGGTAAAAGCCGAGGTTGTATCATTGCAAACATTTCCAAAATTATTTATAAATAGTTGGACAATAACTCCACGTTATTTTCTCAGGTAACTTTCTCACTGCCCACAGCTAACACAAAATTTGTCAGCATCTGTGGTGAAAAGAGAGTAGCCTGTGCACTGGGTAACAAAGTGAAAAAAATGCAGATAGCAAAATCCACACTTTGTGTAAACCAACATATTTCAGGTGGCTTCAGGTGCTAGCTCTTCCAGCAAATCCCATTTAGACAAAACCTATCTTTGAAAGATCTTCTAGCTATCACCACATGAAGCGATATATTTACATATATAAATATTCACATTACCTTTTAAAAAGAAGTCGAGTTCTTCATGCGGAACTCTGCCGTCAGCTTGTTCTATCTTCACAGTCATATTAAAGGAGAATAACAACTTGTGCTTCTCAAACAAGCCTGTGCCAAAAGGACAATATTTTCAGAAATCTGGTGATAACACGTGGAACTGGAGCAATCCTTACATCTACATCCTGCACCTGGTCACCCCATAAAGACCAAGGTGATCAAAGACAGGGATCTGGATCAGGCTTAGGGAAGTGTGGACCAACTACAAACAGCTTCTGTGAGAAACATCCGGGAACGTGAGATCCATAGCTGCACTCTGCCATTTGTAACGGCATTAATAACGGACTTCTCTAAGGCACAGCTGGAACACACAGTTCCTTCAAACAGAAGGAAGTGACGGTAAGCGAGGATCAATACTGAAAAGCCAGCATTAGTGGATTTGTTACGTTTGGTAATTTGCCTCTATAACATAAACCAGCTGAAAGCGTGGCTCTTAACGAGCACCAGAACAACACTCGTCATGCTGCGCTGACCTGTGCAGCCGTAGTTGTAGGTGCTGAAGGTCAGTGTATCCATGATGTTTTTTAACCGCTTCTGAAGAATAGGACTGGGCTTGGACTTCCGAAGAGAGCGCTCAAAAACCTCTAAGAAGGAGTCCAGTGAGTACTGATACATCATGTTGACAAGTGCCATTTCAGTCAAAACAGAGAACAAGATGGCCCCCCTCCTGGCAGCTGGTCTGTAGCCATCTCGAAGCTGATCGATGTGCTCCGCTGTCGTCGCAGCCAGATTCAGTTTTTCGATCACCTGGCCGTGCATTGATTTTATACACACAGAGTGAATGCACTGGTCCGTGGTAGGAACAATGTATCACAATAAGCAAAGCTATTCTGTGGCTAAGCCATGCTCAAACAGCAATGGTGAACATTTAGGACCTAAAAATATTGCAAGTAACAGCATACGCTAAAACATGAATGCCGAGAGGCAAGATACTAAAGTCCAGTAATGTCCATTAATCAACTTGCTTTTAAAAAGACCGTATTTATGTAAAAATGCGAGCTATCTATCTTTAAATACTATAGCAAAATTTCTCTTAGAGTAAGGCGAATAGGACTCTGTGGAGAGCTAAGGGCTAGTTATCTTACACATCCCTTCATAGCCTGAGGAGAGAAAAAGACACTGCTGAGGCACAGTCCCCATCCAACTGGAGACATCTGAACTAAGAAGAATCATGCCCTACCTGCGCCTGCTTCTCTCTGTTGACAATATAGGGGATTGGACAAGCAACCCTAAAGAAGAAGCATGAATTGTAAAAAGTTGTCCTCGAAGGACAGAGATCCTATGTCGTCTCTAACAAATATCTTCAATTTCCATTTCAGATCTGATACAAGACAAAGATTGTTTCAGAGCTGAAAGAAATACATCACATACTCTTTGTTTTAGAACTGTAAACAATCAGTACTTTGGTCCTAATAAGGACTTCCTCGAAGACAGGATTTGGTTCTCTGACGCAAAAAAACAATACTGCTTGATACCGAAAGACACAAATTCACGAGAAATCTTCATTCCTTTCAGCCTAGTTCCTAGCTTCAAGGATGAAAGAAAATGAAACACAATGAGAAGAAAAGAGGTTCATTAAGTAAATACCCTTCCAAAAAAAAAAAAAAATCTAGAACCGGTACCTCAGTAGCTTTGGATTTTGTCTCTTCCAGGGTTTGCACCAAGTCTGTGTTGTCCACCATGTTTCCTGTGGAAGATGTCAGTTCCCGAAGGAGAGAGTCTTCCAGATCTTTCAGCAAGTTTTTGTTGTCACTGGTCTCCTGGATGAGCTGTTCTCTCTGTTCTTCCAGTTCCCTTCTTTCAATACCCATAATGACACTGAGCAACTGATCCTCCAGGCACTTCAGTGTAACTGCAGGCAGAACACAGTGCACGGTCTTTTGTTAAAAAAACAAGGACAGAGTTCAGACAATTTGTTTCATCTTGATCATCTCATAAAACTACAGCAATGCAACAGAGTGACTTGGTTAATAACTGTGTATATTAATTCTGCACCCTAACCTGGCAGGTAGGCTCTTTAGCTGTGTTTCAGATTAAGAGAGCGAAGTGAGAACAATTTTGTAATAAATCAGATGACAAGTATAAGAGAGACCATGAAACTGTAAAGTTTTGTTGTTTCCGATAACCACCCAGGCCCTAAACTTACACTGCAGCATAATCACGACTTTGTTAATGAACGCACACTTTTGCTTACCTGTATAATTGATGACCATAGCTTTGCCAAACACAGAGGGAGAATACTTTGGGTTTGCTAATTTGGTGTTCAGGTACAATCTAAAATTACTGTCATAGTCAACCTCTCTGTCACCCAGGAGAACAAATTTTCGTCCCTGCGCAACTTTGATATTCTTCTCTAAGACATTGTCTATCACAGGATCAATGTATTCATCGACACCATGCAGCAGGAAAGGATTTCCATACTTTATGGCAAGTTCTAGTTGCTTAAGGAAATCGGGGTCATTAAAGGAAGCCATCTGCAAGAGAGTAATGGGAAGGTGTGAAAACAGAACTTTAACTGCACTTCTGACTGTGTTATTGTCCTTCGTGAAAATTCCATCCTGGAGCTGGGACACAACACAAGCAACACCAGCCTTCTGGCTACATTATTTTGCTTGTACTGAGGCTGGCCAAGATCCCAAACAAATCATCAGTCCCGAAGACCTGAAGGTCATGTGCAAAGAGACATTCGCTGTTTTAGAGACGTGACGGTCACCACATTTGTTTGTACGTAACTGGCTCCCCGTCCAAGATAACAGATATTTATGCAGCTTTTAAAACAGTCAGTAAAGAGGTTAAATGACTGTCTATCTTTACCCTCAGGTTATTTTTTTCTTCTTTCTTCTTAATCCAACTTAAAGCCTGTTGTTGTGGGTCAATACATAGGGGGAAGCGGCTCGCATATGTCGTCAGGATGCCATTTTGGACGGAGAGATCATCTGGAGGCAATCCTTGGGACACCCACCTGGGGAGGCAATGGATCAAAGCTGGAACAAACACCTGATGGGACAGCATAACTCACAAAAAGGTATGTGGATAGGTTCAGTGTGGTTATAACAAACCATTGTTTGTTACAATGAATCATCTCTGACAACCAGGAAAAAAAATCGTCTCCTTGCCATCTTTGAGGGATGAAAGTAACACGCCCTCTCCACCCGCGCTCCCACCCACAATGCCAATTCCATGCTACAGATTCAGACTCCCACTTCTTGATTTCACATACAATAGTCACTGGACTTCTTGCCTGGACATACCTGCTAACCTCCACCTCATTAGTCAGGAGGCTTTCTAACTTAAACGGTTGACTGAGAGGGATCTCTCGTGAGAGGATATCTTCTTGCCACACCTGATAAATCATCTCATTACGAAAGTCCCAGCTGAAAGCTCCTTCGTAGCTCAGAAAGGCAGCGCACAGTAGACAGTCTCCAAGCAACTTCACCTTTCGCATTTTGAGCTCCTCTAATTCCTTTGTCCACCTGACAGAAAAATAAAGGAGTCCTGTGTGAGTTTGTACCAGGCATCTGGGGATTAGGTGCAGAATTTCCAGATGCTGCCTCTTCAGCTACAGAATGAGACAGCCCCCAAAACTTACAGTCAGTTGTTCTCTCGTTATTGTGATGGCCACAGACACTGAGTAGGTTTGAACTTTCTGCCTTTGAACCTTAGTACATCTTTTTCTTCTGCATTAAAAATCATTGTTACTATTTTTCAAGATCTAATGAATATTATTTAGAATGCATATTAACTCTTCGCAGAAGAAAAAAAAAAATCACAGGAAGAAACAGTTCCAAAAATGTTTCGGTTTGATAGATTTTATTTCTGGCATGTGACTCTGATGTCAAGAACGTTCCTCTTTGAATCTATACTTACCTCTTGTTCTCAGATCTCAAGCCAAAGATGAGCTTGTCAGCAGCTTCTAATCTTCTCTGCATAATCTCTGCTTCTTCTTGTAACTGTTGCTTTTCTTTTATTGCCTCTTGATATTTGTCCCCTAAAGCTTTAAGCTCATCCTGAATTGTAGTCAGCTCTGCGTTTATCTTTTCCAGTTCCCTCTTACTTATGTAATAGTTCCGTTCTAGTCTCGCCACCTACGTTATGAAGTAGAGGAAAGAAGGGTTTTGGAGAGAAATCTCAAGTTCTCAGATTTCTTTTGGCTATCCCATGTATCTTAAAGCATTGTGGTAGCAAACAGCGTAAGCCAGAATAACTGCCGCTGTTTCTCACCTACCTCTCCCCACCCCAAACATAAGTGTCACGGTCTGGAACTGCAGTTCCAAAGCAGACAATCTCCTAAACCAGAGGATTTGAACACATAAGCTGTATTAAGCATGTAAGCAGTCCTGCCAACAGCAGAGGTCAGCAGGACTATCATCCCAGACAGAACGGGAGCTTTACCTGCTTAATAATAATGATATTAAGACCTTAAAAACAGTCAGGCCCATCACCTAGTGAATATATTTGACCAGTAGTCAGCTGCATATATGGAGCTTTTCCTTTAGAAATTATCCCACTGTCATTAGATTTCCTTTCATAACACAGCTAAGTTTCCAGTCTTTCTAAAAAAAGTTAATAGAAGGGCCTGTGCTCCAGGGGCACGGATGTTGTGTACAGCTGAGCTCTGCTTTGTCTAAATGCCACGTGCTTTGAAGCATGTTTTCAGTAGACAGCTAAAACTGTGTTTTTCTAAGTATGTTAGATTACCAGATTCCACCTGACCACATTCTTCTCACTTCCCTCAGGCACTGGAGTGGATGGGAACCCATACCACAGCATCACAGCACAACGGACACTGCACTTTATAACTGAATACATTCCTCACCCCTACTGCAACTTCTGACCATCCCTTTTGAAGCACTTCAGAGACTTGTAAAGTGGGACTGTCTATGAAGTTGTCATAAGGATCATGTTTCATCCTACACAGAGTCTGAATCCACACACTGTACCTTCTCTCTCTTCGGCTTGACTTCTCTAACTACATCACAGTAGCTCATCACTGCTTCAACAAACTTTAACATTCCCAGGCCGGCTCTGCTAACAAGTTCCATTTCAGTGAAGGTCGTATTAAGACTCTTTAACAGAGCTAAATGGGCAAAGACAAAAATATTGCAAGTGAGTTGAGTTGAGTGTAGAAATCCTCAGAGAAATAGGGTTTCCATACCAGCAACACTGAGCAGTACTGTGAGAGATAATAGGAATCATTTGTCAGAATATTAAAGACACTGAACTTCAGATGAAGGTAGCAGGTTGTAACAACACAACAGTACTGCTAGTGATTTCTCAAGTTCCTTCTCCAAAACAGTGATTCAGCTGTTCAGCATGTCTCAGGATCATGGTTTGTTTTCTCGGCAGCAGCCAGATGTCATTTTGTTGAAAGGGCCATATTCACCTCCTAATGGAGAACTACTCTGCGTCACACCCTTGGGGGCAGCTGCAAAGCTCGACCCGTAACTTTTACATATCACTCATCTTCTCTTCACTTCTTAGATATCACATCTCCATTGCCACCACACGGATGAGGGCATCATGCTACTTTGAGTAGCTAAAAGCAGACAGCAGGGCTGCTCAGCTGTCCTGTTTATTTCTTACCTTCTCCAAAACAAAGTGTATGAGGCCCTAGCTAAGGCATAAACTGGACGTAACGCATAGCAGAAGGCTTTTGCACTCTGAAAAATCCAGTTACACCAACAGCAAAGCATCTGCAGCACCACAGACAGTGCTGTCCCTTAGCACAAAGTAAATCCCACCCTCCCAAGCAACACTGGAAGAATTCCCACTGACATGGCTCATCACACTACCAGGATGGATGTTACATCCATCCCAAGCACACAGGTCAGTAACTTACCTCGGACAGATTTCACTTGGCTTTGAGTAATCCCATCAAAATCTATCTCCATCAGAGATCGCAGGAAGTTTGCCTCTGACATCATTCCTTTGGCTGTCTTCCAGTTTAACTCTTTGTACCCTCTTATTATCAGAACACATTCCAAGACACCTTGCACCTGTTTAGGGGGTTTAGCGAAGGATCTAGAAAACAGGTGAAGACGACAATGGAGGAAACAAACCAGACACGTGCTTCCCATTAGGGCTGTGATTGCAGTACAGCAACATAAGTACATAAGACACCTTACACAAAGTGAAAAATACAATCCAGCCCAAACAAGAATTAATTAGCTAGAGAAGAGCTCAAAACTGATTGTTGTATTCAAGCAATTTGACCAATAAGAGACTAAAGGATTTCAGCAGCGGAAGGCCTAAAACCCTGATCCCTAGTACAATCAGGCAGTGGATCACTGGGAGGAGAAGTACTGGAAGACTCTAGAGATCTACCACAGAAAAGAAATTAAATGAGTGTGACAGGGGATGGAAAACTCTTTCTGATTTGGGGAGATCCAAGGACTGCATGTACTGCCATATCTGTCCTCAAATACAAGACATATCATAAAAACAAAGGATGAAGTAACTCACCAGAGAAGTACATTATCATGCTGTCAAAGTGTCCCTGAGAACTAACTTGTGCATGTTTCTACTCATGCAGAACAGACACAGAGGAGGAATAAAGGGGTTTGGACAGCCACTGCTCAACTGAAAACCATACCAGTTTCCAGTGCATCAGACACAGGGCAGAAACTACGGGGAAGATGTCACATGAAGGACAGGAAGAACAGGCTTGAGGAGAAGTCCCGGGCTAGCAGTCGGGATTCTGCCATGACCTTTGCACCTGGGCAATTATGTCCCAATCATAACCCACACACCATGCCCATGAGGAAGAGAGGCTAAGGCTCAGGCCCTAAAAGCAAAGGTCTCTCAGTGAATTTCCAAGCGTTTGTGCTACTGTACATCCAAATGAACTACCTGATCTCGGTAACATCAGATTTGTCAAGCTTCTGCAGCTCCAGTTTGGCAGCTTCTAAAACAGGCATGACTTCAGCCAGAGCTGTCTCAGCAGCCTTCTTTTCCACAGCAATAATCCTGTTCTGTTCCTGTATCTCTGCAGCTTTTTCTTCAGCCAGTTTTTTCTTCTCCTCAGCTAAGGACCATAAATAGATTATTCAAATTTGTTGCAGAACATGTACTAATACATATATGCTCTTGGCTTAAAATCAGAACTTACCATCAACTCAGTGCCCTTAACAGCTAGCTTGCCATCCATCACCAGGCTAGGAACACTGTTAGCATTCTGCACAAAGCATACATCACCTCTCTTTTCCTCCTGTGCTTCCCTCTTTCTTTCCTCTAATAGCACTTTTCTGAATCAGGAGGTCCCTTTTCTGCTAATGCCTCTTTCCCACATTACTCCTTATACCTTAGAAGGGAAGACAAGGGCAGGAAAACACAGCACTGAGGTGTGCAATGAGGGCTATGAGCCCTACTGTCCTAGCAAGATACTCCATCAGCACAGGCAGAACAAGGTCATCTCTAGAAGCATCTGGCGCTCTTGGAGTGTCCTCCGACCCAACACAGACTGTGCAAGCCCTACACTTCAGTAGCTGCAGACTACCTACCTACTTCTGTGTTTGCTGAAATCTCCTTTAACAAAGTCTCACAAGCAGCTGACTTTTCTGCTAGCACAATCTTCTGCTCTGCAAGTTTCTTGTTCAGCTCCAAGAGCTGTACACTAGCTTCCTTCAGTTTATCTAGGCCCCCATCTAGCCGTTGACATTGTGCTAGCAAGGAAAAAAGAGAGAAAGGTTAGTGATTCACTGGGCTTACTGCACGGCAACTGACAACGACACAGAAGGTAAATATGCTTAGAGGTGCACTTTGCAGTGGGGCAGTCTCAGTTATGAAAGGAAAATCACTGTGAGAGATTGTTCACTTCAAAAGCCTCCCACCCAAGACAGTGTTAATGTCACTTGAGCTGCCACGGAAGTGGCCCAGTGTCATGACTTGCTTTCCCTACTGCACTGTTGGTATTTTATCTTCTTCACATATTTCAGTGCCCACAGAAGAATAAGTAAGAGTTGCTGCTTGAGGAAGGAAGTGAAACCTTGAGCTAGGCTGAGCTGAAATTCTGGCTCAGGTTCATCCACAAAAGAATTTGGGGGTAAACTAACCATTACACAGGATCTGAACATTCATAAGTGGTCAGGATATTAGTCCAATGTCAAAACCAGCTGCCAGCACAGCATCTGAGATAGTATTGATAATGTTGTTTTTGCATAATGTGGGTAATATGTGGGATTAGCAACCACTTTAATCAAATTGTACTTTAAAAACTAAATACATATGTCACTTTTTAAAATGGAGAAAACGTCTATACGCCCTTACCTAAAATGAACTCATTTTTCTCCTCCAGTAATTTTGAGTAAGTGTGGATAAAATCAAGGTAATTCTTTGGTGTGACATGGTTGCTACGTCTCAATTTCTGCAGAAACCTCTTGCTGAAAACAGCTACAGATTGATGCACCATGACCATGTGCTCAACCACCAGCTTGAAGCTCTCTGCTGGAACACGTGCATTATTTGCTAAAATCGGGGGAGAATAAATTAAAAAAAAAAAAAAACAATTTATTTTTTTTAAGAGTATGTCAATTACCATCTTCTTACTCTGATGTCCACTTAAAGCCAGGCACAGAAGAAGTCTGCTTTCTGGGACAAAAAGCAAGGCCAAGATAGAGCTCAGAAGAGAACACAGGCCTCCTGGTAGCCAGGTCACATCATCTCCAGGGTCATGAGCTTGAACTTTAGCAAGTTTTAAAAATCTATTTGAGTAAGAAACTCGCATCCTAAAACATTTTTAACTGTGATTTTGTGTCACCCATGTAGATTCATGGTAGCAAACTCAACAGGAAAGTAAATAATGAGATCTACAATAACATCAAAGTTAAGAATATATTTCTTAGGCTAGCCCAAGGGTTAATGGGTTAAAATATTGACATTTTACATACCAACAAAGGATTCTGCAACTGCATACAGAGCTTGTGGGGGCCAGGGCAAGAACCAGTCAATACCAGTATTGTTGACAAGACCTTAAAATAAAAGCATAGTGTTACGTGAAATGTTCATTTGTAAAACTCAACCTTAATCTGCCAGACAGTCCTGTGCTGAACTTTATTTGCAACGAGAACTTGCAGCATCTGTCCTATTTGACTCGCGCTTCAGAACAATAAGTACCACAAAGCCTACACTTCCATTTGATAGCCAACAATCAGCCTTGTGTCCATGTCCTGCTCACCCTATCGCACTGTTCCTCAGGCTGCACCATTCTATAGGATGCAGTCAAGAGCAGCAACTAGGCACTGTAATGCCTGGGCTGGGACCCCACGAGTACCCCCTTCGTGTATCTCCTCACCCTCTCAGGACGCCTTTCAGCCAACTGTTCTACAGCAGTGCCCACTGCGCTCAGGTGGTTTCTCTCTCAGTAGGTGTCCCTCTCAACCTACTCTTCTTTTAGCTTTGGATATAAAAATGTTTCTCTTACCACCATCCTACTTTCACAACGATTTAATAGGACACATTCTTCTGTAAACTACAGAAGAGAGGCTGCAGACATAGGCAGTCTGTACACTTCCAGTTCAGTGAGGATGACTAATTGATTTCCAGCAGTTCAGCTGGAAAATGAACTGATCTGGTAAATGTTAGTCAATAATACCAACTGATATGTGGTAATTAACTGGAAAAAAGTCATGCAAATGCGTAATCATGAAACCTGCCCTGCTTAGCTTTACCTGCCACATATCATGTCTGCTGGAAATTTTCTCTTGCCTGAAAATCTGCATTTCACAGGGAAGGGACTAAGCAGTGTATAACATTGATACCTGGGAAATTTCTGCACCACTTTCTCAGATCGTCCCCAACTGGGGACATTCCCAGGACAATATGAAGGTTGTTTGCACATTTGTTAACAAAATATTGCCAGACACTCTCTTTAGCTGGGTTTACACCGGCTTTAACAGCTTCATCTCCAATCTCACTTAGTATGGTGTCTTTTTCATCATCTGGAAAAAGGGCTGGCACCATTCCTGTAACATATGGACAGAAGAATGCTAGCGAGAACAACTTGTAACCATATGGCTGGGGACAGAGCAAATGACAAACCAGAGTCACAAGCTTTGAATCTAGTTCAGCAAAAAAATGTTTCTGGGCACTTCTGAATGAACCTAGTAATCTCCCTGTGCTTCTTCTCCTCCTCCTGGGCCATGGAAAATACAGAGGAAGTACTTCAGATGATGCAAGGGGATTTAGAGGAATCATTGATTTGTTTTTTCCTGGGCTTCGGCAACGTATACAAAATGTCACAAGAACACAAAATGCTATTACCTCTGCAAAGAAAATCTTCATTAGTGTCTACAAACCATCAATTCACAGTTTCATTCTCTCGATCAAATGGTAATATTGCATATATTACCTAATGACTGATACAAGCAGAATGGAACATCGAGAACTACACCCAGGAAGGGGATGAGCTTTAACACAGCTCTTTTCAGATCAGCCTCTGTAGGAACTTCTGCAGAGAGGGTGGTCACACAATACCAGCTGCTGCTCATTTTCAGCCGCTGCATACAATAAAAAATACTAAACTATAGTTTAAGAAACACATAAGAGCAGCTGTGGTAGTTCACGAGAATGCTATTAAAAAGCAATTTAGAGGAAAGGTGAGCTTGTGACCAAATGAGACCAAATACGACTGAAGACCTACCCCAGTCTTGGAAGAAGTCTGAGACTCCTGCAAAACTATCATCTGTGTGGACTAACACTTACAGCCTTCCCAGATGAATATAAATGACAATAAGATGTCAAAAATCCAGCATTTAGGCCAAGATAATTTCAGGTAGCATTGAAAGGTGTAACTAAAGTAGCAGACAGAGAGTGAAACACTAAAAGCTGGACCAAGAGTGCACTGGAGATTACAAGTCACAAGAAGATACTAATTGGCAGCAATTCAGGCTGCCTGTGTCACCTGAAGTTAACATGTTGTTGATGAGTTCCAAGAAACTCTCTTCTGCTACATGGGCATCTGTAAACAAGAAGACCATTGACTTGTTCTCAATACCAAGCTTCTGGTACAAATTTTTCAAGTCTTCTCGGAAGTTATTTTCTCTATATCCCCGACTCAAGATGATCTCAAATACCTAAGGATGCAAACACAAACACAGATGGACCTAAGACATAATGGTAACTCTGAAACTCAATTTTAGTTAGATTGGATCAGAGATTTTGTTTTGGCCCCTATCATCAGCTAATGTGTAAGTATCAAAAACAATATGCACTACGCTCTTTTCAAACAATTACATTTGTGCAACCCTGCAGAACTGCACTTTCAAACTTTGGTTGCACTTTGCATTCACCCTCCTTTTTTTTGTCCTTCCCTTCTAAGCCAACAGTCCCTGTAAGAGACTGTTGAGGGAGGAACATTTCCCATCTAACATCTTACAATATCAGTCACAGCAGGGTTCCTTAAGAAGCACCAGAGTGCTGCTACAGACATGTAACAAAAGCAATAGTCAGTACCATTAGATTTATCTCCTAAACCCATCCTAGATTCAGACAATGACAACTTCCTGCCTAGATCACCCTCAGCCTACACCTCCTAGCAATCTGTTTTTCTCTTCACAGGGAAGAGATGCCAGTCTGATCTTATCTTGCATGACATTCCCCCCTTCCTCCTCCCACTCCTGTCCAATCTAATCCTGATTAATCCAGTATTGCTTTCCTTGTCTTCTTTCAGCACAAAGACGCACAGTCACTAACCTCACATCCCGCTGCAAAGGCAGCCAGCCTCGTAAGAGACTGCTTTCCTGAGCCTCCCACTCCTATGAGCAGGGCATGGCCCCGATCCATCCGTATGATGCGATGTACATGGATTAAGTGTTCCAAAGCATCATCAAAAAGAACCAGATTCATTTTAATATTAGCTTCATTATAATCCTCCAAAATCTCCTGCAGAGAAAGGTGGTCAGAATGTTACTAGGAGACCAAGGAAACAAGTAATAGCATTAATAAAATAACAGCCCATTTAGCAGCATTATTGCTTTAAAAACTCATCGAGGAAAATAAGAAAGTGGAAAGCACTGCCAACTCCGCAGTTTCCATTACTCCAGATGCCAAATGAGGGTCATCTATGCGCACGGCTGTATGTGTGCGCAGAAGAACAGACTTCCTAACGTTTGAGGCAGGTTCCTGCCCATTCCTCATGCACAGAGGCAAAAATCACACGCAGTTCCAAGCTGAAGCACACTACCTGAAAGAGAGCTTTTGCCACATCATAGTCTTGGATGTCTTCGTAAACACGAGGCTCTCCATCACTCAGGGCCGTTCTGAAATCTCCAAAAAGAATAGGATCCCTCATGGCATATTCCAGTTCCTCTGTGAAGTTCTGTTCAATCAGGCTTTTTATATGGCCTTGTACCTTCAAGTGAAAGAAATAATTTAGGCGACCCACCAACACAGGTGTTTCTGAGTCCAGGAACACTCAGACAGGTGTCATTGATAACACAGATTCTTGCTCCAACACTGACTGAGTTCAAAGGGTGAAATCTGGTGCTGTTACCAGAAGATCCAAAGACCACAGCCTCCTATTATGTTCCATGATATAAAATGATCTAATAGAAAGTTCAGGAACCATTCCAGTCAATGGACTGCAGAAGTTTAGGACAGAAAAGGATAAACCTGATTTAAAAAAAAAAACACCTTATATCAGCATTAATATACTGATAAATCTTTCTTCTCAGCACCCATACTGACATCTCATCACCAACATTTCTCACAAATCTTGTAAGCCCAAATGAGTGCAGAAATACATGAAAGCTGCAATACAATTATGCTGAGTTGTGAAAATTGAGCTGGAAAGGTATCGTTGTATGTTAAAGGAGACACTGGAATGGAGAAAGTAAGTTTTCAGCAGAAAAATCTGAAGCCACTTAAATCTACTTCTTTTCGTCTAAGCGAGTTGTTTTGCAAATAGCTTCTATTTAAGTACACTTTACTCAAATCCCTTCCTAACCCTCAAGCTATAAAACTGGCATGATCCCTCTTGTTTCAATGTTCAATGTGTAATTCTCTCATCTTGTGTTAAATTGGAGCATTTTCCGATTCATAACGGCCAAATTTGAGTGCATTGTTTCAGGACTTATCTCTTACCTCTTTTTTTCCTGCTTGATTATACAGCCACATTCTGATATAATCTTTCCTAAAGAAAAATACTGGTTTGAAACTGAAGTGATTTCCTGAGTTTTCCTTTGCACTGCTCGTACACTTTGTCACCCATGCCACTGCTGACCACTTTTCCTGGACAGGCAAACCCAGTGACGTTTTCTGTTCCTTCAGCCTGCCGTGATTACGTTATTTTAGAAAAGAAAACTCAGCAAAGCTCATTTTAAAGTAGTGGAGCGACCTAGTGGTTAGACAAGTCTACAGTATGACTGCAAGACCTGAATGTGACACTCAGTAATGTTTCTGTCGTAAATTAGTTGGCACAGTAAGGCTCAGTAACTACTGAAAATTGAAAGGAAGGAATTACTCACCAACGCTTTGTCTGCTTCATTAACCAGCCTGTCATGGAAAACCCTCAGGCACTCATTCCTCCAAACTCTCACCATCTGGGTGACTGTTTGAAACCTGCATTGATATCAGAATGTCACACTGCACCAAACAAACTCATATTAACCAAAGTCTGGACTGATTTTTTTTTAAGCTGTTTTTTTTTTCTTTTTTCTGTTCATAAGGATGGAAAAATTGCATTATCACCTTCAGGTAAAAGAAAGACTAATGCATCAGTACTTGTCATCAAAAGTAATATCACTATTGAGGATGTTCCTAAACATCTCATTCTGGAGATGAAAATTTTTGATGAAAAGTGACAACATGTGACTGATTTCATGCACCAAGCTACCTCATCTTCACCAGCTTCATCCCATATAAATAGATTAAGGACCACTGAAGGCAAATTTTATATTCTTACCTCTCTGGGGTTGTAAGAGTAAGTCCATTATAGACCCTGGAAAGATCCCGCAGGTTAAATATGTAATGGAATTTGGAAGGAGTAGGGGGTAGGTCACAGACAATCCTTTTATAAAGCTCCAAAGTGCACGCTGTCATCCTCTCAGAGATGGCTGATATAGACTCATTAAACACCTGCAGACATGAGAAAGAAAAGATATGTTCATGCAACTGCCCAGAGCACACTGAATACTATCCAACATATTCTGCTTTCCTGTTTTTCAAGTAACTTAGAGCAAACATTTTCAGAAATTCATATTCCTGTGCAGTACGAACATTCTGAAGTTAAATGCTTTGGGCAGGGTCCGTCTTCACTCCTGAGCTTGCAAAGTGCTGAAAATAACATCATACTCCAGAACTGGGATTTCTACAGCATTTCCATGGAAGAAAAAAATGAACTGCTCTTTTGTTACTTGATGTTGCAGTTCACTTGTATAGTAATGCAGCCCACTGCATTATACGGAATTTTTCACTGCCATTTGGGATAGAGTTTGCTGACCTTTGTGTATTTGGTTACAGGAACCATAACCAAATGATTCACAGGCTTCAGCCTATGAAAAGCATCAGTTTTATAAATTACCTCCTGATTTGAAAGTTTACATATTATTCAAGGATTTATCAACACAGTAAGCACATCTCCTGAGAAATACATGAGGAAGGGAAAGGTTTGCACAAGATTCTAAATAAGAAGGAAACCTGATAACAAATTATTTCAGGTCCTGTAGCAATACAGAAATAAATGGCTATTTCAGAATAATAAACACATTTAGTAATCCTTTAAAAACAGTGAAATTACCGCAGTGTGGCCTTTCAGGATGGAGGCATAGATCAAATTCAGTGACTGCTCAGAAGGAAACGGCGTGTTAAAAACACTGAAGAGTGAGATGAATCGAGGGTCAACTTCGTTCCGACCGCCTCCAGCTTTCCCCATGGCAGCAATAAAACCCAGGTCTCGGAGAATTTTACAGTTCAGCTCCTTACCACGGTCATACAAGAAACCTTTTTCTAGTAGCAGCTTCAACAAGGCAATGGGCTGCTGCGTGCCATACTCATCTACCTTTGTAATACAAAAGAGGCAAGATACTTAGAGCGCAGTACATCACCATGCCAAACCCTGCTATAAATGTGGAAATATGGTGCTCCCTACTCAGGAGAGCATTACACAGACTAAGTAACACTTTGTAAAGTTCTGGCAATGACTGTGACCATTCATTCCAATGTCTCATATGGGAAAAGTTCCTCTTCTCCAAGATAAACTAAATACACACGCACTCTCCTGCCTCATTTCTAAAAAGGACGAGAAAGCTTCTACAGAAAACAACCTGCAACCAGTATTAGCCACAGGAAAATGATTTCAACAGCATAGGAAGTATTCAAAAAGGAGATATTTCTTATATAGAGAATAAATATTGTAATAGAAACACCCATACTGCATGCAAGTCCAACTCTTCTGAAGTTCCTAAGCTGAAATCCAGTCAGGCATTTACCACGAGTCTCCCTGACTTGTGATACAAGATCTTGTCCCTCCATACAGTCGGATCTAAATATGAAGGGACCACGTCAATGCCACCCTAAACATTTCTAAGTATCTTGCAAACCGTTGGCAGCTTACCCTTGGCATATTCATATCATCCATGAAAACAATGAGACGCTTTCCCATCGGAGGGCCGTAAGTGTCTTTAGTTCGTTTCTCTACATTTGTCTCTAGATTTCTCTGAATGTCCATTGATGTTGTACGGGAAGAGAAGTTAATCACCAGCAGCAGCNTCACTGGACATATAGGAAACACTCCTCTGGTCCAGTTATTCACTTGAATTACAGACAAATAAAAATAAATAAATAAAAAATATAAAAAAAGGTAAAATTTGTCTACTTAAATCTTTGATAAAGTAACAGAACAAAACATTTCTGATATTCAAGTATTCTAGAATCATCCATATGCTTTGGGTCTGAGCTCGCATTGAGAAGTCTGAACCCATGTGAGGCCTCACCAAAGTCAATAGTACTACCCACAGGCTCAGGCTTCATAACGGAAATTTCACACAAGGACACAAACTGAAAATGCAGCTTTATAAATAGGGCAAAACACCTTATACGTACATTCAGGTCTTTGTTCAGATTGTTCAGGAAGTTTTGTGTTGTTGCTGTTTTAGAAGTACCCGATTCACCTACGAGAACAACTGAGCGTTTTACTTTTACCATCTGTTCTAGCAACCAAGTAGTGCGTGTTGTATCCACTGTAGGCACTGAAAAAGATCACGAATAGGACAGCAGATTGCATCAAGATGCAGGTCAGCCAGGGGACTTATATCTATAGAATACTGCTGGATAAAACTCGTGAACTATTAACATGCAGTTGCACAAGGATATAATCTGCAGTATCAATTTACTAACAATGCTGAAGGAAAATTTTAATTGCTTAACCACCTCTTTTCAACTTTTATCATTGGGATCTTTTCTCCTATAGGTAAGTTAGAAAAGAAATTCTTCGTATAGGAGGGCCATAGACTGGTTCAGTTCCATTTAATCCCTGTTTCAAGGCCATCATCAGGACTTGTTTGGAGCAGGACTTACTTTCCTCTGAACTCTACAGAGATGAGTTTTGTTCCATGTGAATAACCTGCCATCAGGAGCAATTGTAGAGGTCATATCATTATCTCTCGTATCAGTGAAATTAACCTGTGCTTGCAGAATCTTACTATAAAATAGCCTGGATTAGTTTGTCCTTAGCTATGAAAAACACCTGTGATTATTATACAGTAACAACCAAAAATGGCCTTAGGAATGTAATTTTTGTCTACTGAGCACTTGAACCACTGATCTGAGATTCTTCCTGGACTTTCTGGCAGAGTAGACTGTAAATCTATCTTCTGCTCTTCTGGCTCTCTCAATAAGCCTTAGGCACTGAAAAAAAGTTTTTCCTCATTTCATTCTTACATAGTGCTGTAAATATCAGCTCTATTCCCACTAAACTACTATGACAAGGACATTACAGAATTTGATTTCTGCTGTCACAGGAAACTGAACAAGAGTAGATGACCTTCAGAAAAGAATGAGGATGTCTCATCTTGAGTCCCACTCACTCAGTGGCCACACAGAGCTCTAGGCATCAACCAACAAGACACTGCCTGCAANAATTAGAGGCATGTCATCACTTTATTTTGTCTTATACTCACCCAGAATGTCAAGAAATTTCTGCTGAGGATTATGAATATATTCAGAAACAAGTTTCATCCAAGGCACCCACTTTTTTTTAAATCCATCAAAATGAAAGTCATACAAAGTTGGCAGCTGACCTGCAAACCATTAGACAGCTGAAAGGTTTCTAGGACACTGAAGTATTTCGTAAGAAATAACCTGACTGAAACGAAAGTGAAGGGTATGATTCTGGACCAAGCAGTGCAGCGCTGTTACACTTACTTGTCATTTAACCCAGCAAGACATCAAAAAAAATTCTCCTAATCCAGCACTAGGATCATATTAGCACTTACTAAGCACCCTTCTACTGGTTTTCCTTTCCCTTTTTGTTTTTCTTTTCACTGTTTACCTTTTCAGGTTGGCATAGGAAAGTACTGTTTTGTGGGGATAGCCAGTAGCTTAGAGTCAACTAGCAACAGTATCTCTAAATGTTTTTTGGTGAACATCAAACATTTTTTTTACAGACAGAAGAAGAAGGAAGAACAATGTTCTGGCTTCAAGAAAACTAAGACTTTTCTAACATAATCAATGGGATTCAGAGTAAATTATGGCACAATCCTACCTGGCAGCTCCCCTGGCTTAGCCAGGATGTTGTCATCTTGAACAGTTGACATACAGGATATATGTTTAACATATTCATCAAATTTAATTCTCTCAGCATCAAGAAGAGAAGCACCTAAGGAGGAATACAAAGCTTCCAAGAAAAAGCACTCCAGAACATTAGGATCATCTTGTACCTCAATCAGAGCTTCCAGCATCACAGTCAGCTGTACCACCTGTTGTAAAACAAGATAGAACTGTAAACAGAAACACCATTTAGAGAGATAAAAACTCTTAATGTGTTTTCAGCTGAGTGTTTGCTGATCTTGTGTCCTTCCATGTACACCTACTGACACAAGTATTACTGATAGCAGGACAGCTGGTAAGGAACTGGCTGTTTCTGTTGTTTCTTTGTATCAAACTGACATTGCACTGAACCCTACTCTTGTGATTTCCTTGGAGGTTTTAGTCTTCATTATTCAGTTCCACTTTTAAGATAAACTTTTTCAACCTTTATTTTCTATTCCTCACCATATTTAAATCTGTTTGAGGAACAATGGTCTTCAGCCTTTCTCCTTGTTTGCCATCCACCATTCCCTCCATAATCATATCAATAAGGCGGGGCACATATTTTTCAAAGAGATGATTCAATT
>VXAV01007477.1:48806-62831 GCA_013399715.1 Alectura lathami
CACAAGGTGAAAGGATGGAAATACAATTTATGGATTTGGTATTTTCTCAAAAGCTCAGGGGTTTACCTGTCTCTGACAAATGTATCAACAATGTCTCTGGCATGAACATCAATAATGAGAACAGTGTTGTATTTTTTCCTGTCATTTTTGCTCAAAGGCTCTGTAATGCGAGTAACCAGGTCATCAATTTGCTGGTGCATTTTTTTAGCATACAGTTTCATTGCCTGTTTTTCACCCTTCTTCACTTTCCGAAAGACATCCTCCACCTCCCATGTCCACCACACCTGATTAGCAGCCAGCACCATCATGCCTTGGAAGAGTAACATCCAGTCAACTCTGTGGGAAATGCATGTAGGATAGGAGTCTGAGTTACTGATAAGTAAATGATCAGAACAAAAAAGAAAAAGGTGTTCCTCCTATTTCTACAACTACAACATGAGCAAAACTTTCTAAAGGTGCACAGAATTCTATCAAGGTGTGATGTATTATTTCTAAAGCCTAAGAAATACTCTCACAGAAAAGCCCCTATGTAACAATGGCCAATTAGAATTCATAATGAGAAAAACACACTCGGTGCACATCACTAAAAATGAAAATCCAAGGCTTGGGAAATCACATTCAATAAATAACACCTTTTTTCTAGCCAGTTAAAACACTGCATACAGGCTAAATTGTGTATAAATTAAAAAATGACATTTCTATTTTACTGTATCACTACAGGCTCATAATAACATAGAAGAAGACATTTGTATTATCTTTGACACTGATTGTTTCACCTGCTTCTGTCTTCACAATATCGAAAAATAGCTTCCTTTGTGAGGAGCCTGTTTGTTCGTTTCATTTCCCTTAGCACCGCTGTCATCCAGTTCTCCACTCTGCCTTCTGCAGGTACAGCCTGCCGGAACTCCATCACCTCCCCCTCAGCTGAAATCATGGCTGTCACAATTTTCTTATTATTATCAGCATCCCGAAACCTCAGGGAAGCTATGTTATCATACATCTGAAATGCACCAACAAAGAAACTCACTGACATTTGAGAAACCAAGCTTTGAAGACGTAAGTGCATCTAGTCCCCATTAAATGTAGAAAGAAAACTTCCATGGACTCAAAAGAGAAAGGTCTCTGACTCTTAAGTAATCAAATACAAATGCTGATGTAGAGCTCAGCAGCCCAACTGCACAGTAAATGATCTCAAATGGCTCAAGTTACATTTTTTTTTTTCTAGAAAATAAAGACTTCTCAGGAGCTACAGGAAGGTTCTTCAATGATAGGTCATTCTGTTGAATCTTGAATCTTCTCTACCATACTTCTCTACTTCTCTGCTAGCAGTATGAGAGGCAGCAGAGACCGCTGGAGAGGGCACTTTGGACAGTCAGACACTGTACCTTTATCATGTGTTCCTGGACACAAAGTGGGTTACTGCTGCCAAGGATACTGAGCAACTCTTCATCAGATATAAAGAAAAATCTTGGGAAGGCATTTCGCTTGGAATCCAAATAATCATTCAAGCTTTTCTGACATCTCTCCAGCACGTCATTTATGTGATGGAGGTCTGACAGTCGATTTGGGGCTTCACAGGACTTTTTTACCATTGGCTCTTTTACAGTTTCATCCATTATCTACATGGGAAGAAAAATATGAAAATACCAAACAGCAATGTACTATACTAAATTATATTTAGGTACTGACAAAACACACAGACAGCACAGGCCATACAGGTTCTCACAACAGTGAATCAGAGACAGCTTTAAATATGGTTTCCTGTCCTGCAGTGCTGTATGAACACATGGAGGTAGTATGCATGCTCTCAAAGCTGAGAGCACGGAGATATCCCTGTAAAAGCAAGTGTAAGACAAGCCTGTATCCCAAGCCATGCAAGCATAAGCACATGCTTGACTTTGCTCCTGTATGCAGTGGTACTTCAAGAGCACACATAGCGCAGTAGAATCACAGTGTTATCTGAATTTTGCAGATGGGGAAAACAAAAGTAAGCCACATTCATACTAGGAGCATGCATGCTCATTATGGGAACAGCAGCATAATATCAGCAAAGCCTTTTTAGCATGTAGGTAGGCCCTTAACCTGCAGAAACATACCTAAGCTGCTTCTTATCATGTTAAAGGTAAAAAGAGGTAACCAATGACAGCAAAAGGGGATTCTGCCTGCCCAGTACTGCCAGCTAAAGATTATATACGTGCCCAGCTTAACTAAATCAGGAGAAGTCTCCTGTGTGACCGACATGAAGCAGAACACTGAGTTCCCGTGAATTCCTCCGATCTCATATTCAGTTCAGTACAACACAGTATCCCCAGAATTACAAATGATGTTTCTGAACAGAAGGCTGCAGCTATGGATCTGAAAGCAAAATACACTACATAATTGTGCTGATCGCAAGTTAAGACAGTTACTTGCCTTTTTAAACATCCTGTCTACACCGTCAAATATTTTGGCTTCTTCTGGAAGCTGTGATCTTATATCTTCGCCAATGAAGATGCTCTCCAGATACATCCACTTTCTCTGAACCACCACCCAGATCTAAGAGTCAAATGTTACCATCAAAGAAAAATAATACAATAGAAAACCCTGATTACGAATAAACATTAATTATTTAGTCCAGCACTTTCCTCCCTACCTCAATTACTTCACTAATCAACGACAGAGTTTTTTCATAGTGGTGAACAGTTGAAAGGAAAGGACCCACAAAACGACTGCCCAAGATACTCTGCAGATTGACATTGTTGTCATCAAGAATCTCTAGAATTTCGTCTACAGATCCCAGAACAAAGCCTCGCTTCTCAGTGCCTTTGAAGTACATTTGTACAGTAAATTTCAGGTGTTCCCACGTTTCTGCTATTTCCTTCACACCCTGCATGTGAGCATAAAAAGATGCATGTTTCAGTCTTCAAAAACTAGTGAACTATAATCTTAGCATAAAAATAAAATCAATTAACTCAACAAAATGTTTGCACGTATTTCCAGCTCTGGTTTATAGAGGTTTATTTCAAAACATCACGATGGAAACAGAATAAATTTCATTTCAGACCCTTTTTCATAGGCCAAACTTGCTTACTGTAGTAGAAGAAATCCACTACGCTGCTGTGAAAGCCAAGATAGCTAGGATTCTGTGCTGTGTTGTAGCTTACTAACAGAGCTATTGATTTAGTTACACTACAGCAGCTCCCTGAAGATGGCAGTACTTGCTGTCATGCCAGTGAAGATCTCATAAAACAGACTGTTGTCATCTATGTCTCTGTAGTTTTATTATGGTTTTTAAGTTACCTTCTCAATGCTAAGTTCCTTAACAGCTGTTCCAACTATTTCAGTGATAATATCTGAGTGTCTGTGAAGTTCCATAGCAAACATATTCTCCAAAGTGAATGTTTCTGTTTTCATTTCAAACTTTGTGCCTGTTTTCTCCATCAGGTCTTGCCAATGCCTGTCAATTTAAAATTGACACATCAACAACTATACCACCATGATACAGTAAAATGAAAATAAATGTAACTTAATATCTAATAATGAAACCATGTTTTACATTTCACAGTTTAAATAAAAATTGGTATTTTAATTATACTGAGTACCCTAGTCATTGTAGTCACCTTGTATGCACAAGTTCAACAAGCAGAAAGTGAAGTTTCAAGTTGCAGGTCATGGCATGACCCCAGTAACTGAAAGTGAAAGCTCTAACAACGAACACAATCTTCCTGTATGTATAGAAAAATGGATTTAAATAAATAAAATCAAACCTTTCTCTTAAAGCTTCATTTTTCAAATCAAGCAACAAAGGAATGGAGTCTCTAAATGCCTTCATTTTCATTTCCAAGTGATGGGCCACTGGCACACTGCGGACTTGTTTGGGCAGCTTTCGAAAGGCTGTAAGAAACCCCGCAATTCCTTCCTGAAGGAACTGGACATTGAGGTTTATCCAGAGTGTCTGAGACCATTCCTCTTTAGCTGCCTGGGAACAAGGTCATCAAGAGAAAAAAAAAAAAAAAATCATAATACCTTTTAGCTCTGATCAAAAAAATTACTATTTTCCAGTACAGTAGGACCTAGAGACCACAGTCAGGATGTAGATGCAATTGTATTAACATTTTACAAACAGAGGAAGAGACAGGTTAACATTCAAGGCAGATTCATAATCAAAATAAGTAATAAGCAAATCAAAAGGAAATATGGAAATATGGAAATATGGAAAATCATCCTTAAGAGCATACTTTACAGGTGGTTGGTCTGGCTGCTGATGTCAGGAGACTTTAATTTTGAAAAAATAAAACTTTTTAAAAAAAGATAAGACCAGCTAAAGCCTGAGATACCCATTGTCACCTGTACACATACTACATCCAAAGGCAGTCCCACTGAAAGAACCAGGAGACTTGTGCAACATAAGGCCATCCAATAATTTCTGGGGAACACAGGTCTTCTCCTACCTGACAGGAATACATGTTTGGTTCACTATGGAGACATTGTTTTGCTCCTCTGCTGACATCATTAAATCCACGTCATGGTGATGATAAATTACAGGTACCGTTTACTTCATGCAAAGGAACAGAGCTGGTAATAACTAAGGGACAACACACTCTCGTCTTCCATCCCCCAACTTTTTGTGCAGCATGTGCTTGAACACGTCTGTGTGCATACACTTACTCTTTGTAATCTATACAATTCATAGATCTGCTTTAGACCTTTCATATCGTTCTGGACTTTGACTAAGTCAGGGTACACCGTAGCTGGCAAGTCAAAAAGTTTCTCAGCACTGCTCAGTTCCCAATGAACTTTTTCCAGTTTTTCCACTTCTTTTTCAAAAATGGTCATGAGGTCCAATCCTGGGAAAGGACAGAAATTTTTCTAGATAAACACTCCCATGGATTATGGTGAATAAATAAGACAGCATATGCATATAGACTGTAGAAATTACAGTACTAAAATGCCATATTCCCAGTTGGTTGGTTTGTACGTTAATAAGGAAACCACAATTTTCTTGTTTCACATAAAAGCTGAAGAATTTGCCAAAGACCAATATTATTAAGATATCACTTGACACACTTCAGCCCATTTACCTTTATCAAGATCTTCTCCAACAGCACCAGGTCCCTCAGCCACAAAGTTAGAGAAGAAAGCTGCTATCTCTTTACTGTAGTCCTCAATCTGTTGCTTTGTAATCTAAAGAGAACAATGTTTAAACGGCTTTCCTTTCCATTTCTTTTTTTTTTTTTCTCAATTTAATTACAAATATTACCTCTGCGAATGTCCTTTTTATGTCTCCAAGGTTGTGATCAACTTCTGATGCTTCAAAGAAGAGAGTCTCCCACTTCTCCTTAATCTTGTCAGCCATCTCTTGCTCTTCTTTAGCCACCTAAAACAAAACAAGTAGTATCTCACACAAGCAATAATTAGTCAGAGGAAAGTGAGGAAGATGTGCTCACATTATAAATATGAAAAAGATGGAAATAGCACTGAAGAGACCTGAATCAATCTCAAGTTTCACCAGGGGTGGTTTAGTTTGGACATGAGGAAGAATTCTTTCACAAAAGAGAGTGGTTAAGCATTAGAATTGACTGCCCAAGGAAGCGGTGGATTTCCCATCCACGGAGCTATATGACAGACATATGGATGTGGCACAAAGGGACATCACTAAGGGCTTAGTGACGGAACTCAGTAGGTCAGGTTGATGGTTGGACCTGACGATCTTGAAGGTCAGCCTAGATGATTCTATGAATCAGATTTAAACACATGCAATATGCCCATTTAAAATGGAGATATTGCTTTCAGAATGGAGGTTGGATTAGACAATCTCCAGACATCCCTTCTAACATCAACCATACTGTGATTCTGTGGAAAGTCTTCATAGGAAAACACTTATTCATTCACATGTGAAGCATTTGTACCCCTAGCTTGAATACAAACGTTTTATGAGACAAGGCACATACCTGAATATTGTACATTGTGAGAGTTCGGTATCTCTCCCAGATGTCCAAGTATTTCAGTTCCACCTTAAACGACATGTCTCTGATCTCTGCAATTGTACCAAGGACAACTCTCAGCTCTTCCAGGGAATCAGGAGGTCTCTTAAGATTCTGTGACAATCTCTACAAAAATAAAAAATGATTTCCAGAGGGAACACTGGGAAAGTAATCAGCCAAAATTATAACTCTTCGTGAAACACAAAACACAAGTAAATAATGTGCTGACTCCTTCATTTTTAGTTTACGTGATAAACAAAACACCAAAAAAAAAAATCAACAAATATGAATATTGGCGTAAAGGGAACTTCAACATTGCCTACATGAATCTTTCACAAGCACCAGGGAGAGGAAGTCCTCTTTCTGCATGTTGCTGTTCTCTCGTTTCCCAGCTGAACAGAATGACGGCTGACCTCTCTGTGCATGGCATACCAGAGCGCACCACCAGACAATTTCAACTAATTCAGAGTTGTTCAAATGATCACCTGCTAGTCAGTGCAAGCTGCATCAGAATACAAGAACTGAAAACACCTACCACAATCTCCTCCTGAAGACTGAAGAGTTCCTTTCTTGCGGACTCATTAAACAGCTTCCCAAGTGAAATCATCCAGTCTTTAGCATTATTCTCTGCTGCATGAACTAAAGGACCCAGATTAAGCCTGATAAATTGCTCATCTTTAATCAAGGGCTGTTGAGAGACTTCTTGAGCTATCCTCATATAGAACTGCAACTTCTCGTCAATGGCGACACAAGAAGGCTTTTCAGCAGCAAGCTTCTTTATGGCCATGTTTTTGTCCAATGTCCACAGAAAGCAATACCTCTCCCAGTGGTTCAAACATGTGCTGAGAGAAGCCAGGACTTTGTGGACATTCTGAGTGATGACAGCAGCCTCTTCAATTATCAGAGGGTTCTGGGATATGTCACTATAAAAGCTGAAAGTGATAGCTTCATCTTCTGTGATGTGTTGAGGAGGGCATTCGAGACACGTGCCATGCATCCATCGCACAAAATGCTAGAGACAGGGTTGAAAACTAGTTACCTTGTGGAGAGTCATATTAGTCAAATAATTCATCATTATTTAGACGACTACGTAGGAAGTGGTGTGGATGATTTCTTCAATCAATTGCTTTCTGACAGCATGAGGTTATATCTCCCCAAACACTTGAGAGAAGAGTTAATTTCATTCTCCTAAAATCTTGCCACGCATTATTCAGTCTGTTTTTAAAATCTCCACTGAGTGACAATATAGTACAGCACAGGAAAGTGGGTATTAGATTAAACAGGCTGGATGCAGCAGTGTGGCAGAACAGCAAATCTGAGCACAGGAAGCACACTTGATCTAAATTTATGCATTTCATGTAACATTCAGAATCATTTCTCCCTCAGCAGAGGGCAAGCAGGATTGCTGCCGTAACATTTGGCTTCTTTTCTGGAAAGCAGTTCAAAATGACTATCCTCATACATGAAAAGATTGTGACTTCTTTGTCAGCAAACTAGATATTTTGTCTGCTGTTGACACGCCTAGACATGTCCTAGATGTCTTTCTCATAACATCTTCTGAACTGTTTTTTTGCTACTCTTCTGGAGAGCTGTAATATGGAGATGTTTAATATGGAGTAATATTGTTACTCCATCAGCTTATTTATACATTAGAAAGCAACATCTCCAGTGAAAAGTATTTCCTTCTGATGCATGTTGATTTATAGAAGTAAGTTATGTCCTTACAGTGGTAAAACTGCAGAGGAGTAGCAAATAATTTTGACTGAGTCAAAACTGCACAAAGCTTTATGGTGATTTTTTCCTGTGTTATCAATTTGCAAAATTAGGACAGTCTGTAAAATTAGAACTATGTACTGGATATTTTGATTTCAAGATGAAGCAGTATGAATCTTCCTTTTGACATCAATTTTTGCCCAAATATAAAGTGAGCTTAATTCATTATAATCACAAGCAAAATACAGCAACAAGTAAACCTTAGCCAAAAATCACCTTTGTGACCTCCAGGCAATCTCGGATACATTGTACTGTCATTTTGTCAATTTCACTGGCATTAGGTTGCAAGATTATCTTCGGAGGAGATAAAACACCTTCCACTTGGAACAATGGCACACTTGCAAGAACAGCTGCATTAAAAGCCCTCAAATTCCTGGAAGAGGGAAAAAATCACATCAAGGATAGTAATGATCAGGCACTGCCCTCCACAGAAGTGCCCAAGAGAGACTGCAGTGATGAGATATGCATGTAGATACACAAGCAGATCTGTCAGAAGTCAGTTAACAGTTAGTTCAGCTGGAAACACCGATGTGTATCTGAGCACAATTGTCCCACTAAGATCAATCTAATGCAAAAGCTTGGCTGAATAAAACAGGGAAGCTTGGCTGGGAAGCTTCTATAACCCTGCAAGGCTCTGTTGGAGATGCTGTAAAAGCCCTTATGATATCTTGCCACAAGAACTTCCCTGGCCGCAAGTAAAGCTTAATCCAACAAGCCTTTGCTCTTGCACTGGTATTCCCTGCATTACAGGGATGCATCTGGTACCCAGACACCAACTTCACAAAACTGTACTCTTTAGTAATACAAGGCTTTGATTTTCAAAATAAAGCCGGGATATGCAACCACATGCACTGCAGAAAAGGCACATTATTTGTCTTTTCTGCTAACAGCATGCCAATATCCATTTCACAGAATCTGGATTTCTCCTCTACCTTGTTATCAATTCTCCATTCTTTGCATAAAAACAGTACAAATACAAGCCTGTCTCAAGCTGCAAATCATTGAGCTATTCAAACAGAGTATGAGTTTAGAGCAACAGATCTAGAAAAAAAAATATATAAAGACCAAAGACTGAAAATCCGTTAAAGCAAACAATTGACTTACTTCAGAATTAACTGTATCAGCACCTGATAAATCCTATTTTCCCAGTACGCATAATAGGAAGCTAATTTTGGAGATTTGCCACTGTCTGTATTGGCAATCCATGCTTCCACTTGTGTTAACCATCGTGGAATGGCAGTATACTTTCTAACCATGTGTTCTATATCTTTTGCTCTTTCGCACCTAACATACTCAAAAAATTCTTTCATATCTGCAAAAGATTGCAAAAAAAGAGTGTTAACAACTCCAGAAGATTTAACAGTCTTCAAGAGAGAACAGCTGGGCTTTGTTTGTGAACGTGAAATTGATCTTGTACACTAATACAAATATCTTCATTTAATAATGTCATTTTATTAATATTTCACCCCCCTGGTTTTATATAGATTCAGCTATTCAATCGTAACCTCTAGATGTGAAAGTAACTTCCATATGACCCACAAATCATTGAAAGAAATTTGGTTCATCACCCATACTCTGTGACAGTGAGGCCTGGGAGACAGTCACCTCCCTGTAATTTCCCTCTGAAGAAAAGAGTTCAGACGGGAGCTGACACTCGATGCAGCTTGCGGCTCTAAGATTACACCACTGCATACAAGAAACCAAGGGAAAGCTAGGGGGGAAGTCATCGAAAGCAAGGTAGACACAGGTCACATGATCTATTTGTATACTGACCTCTAAATTCCTCTCTCTGACACAATTACTGCTGTAACTACTTCTGATAACTATTATAATCTCAGCAACTAAAAATGCAGATAGAACAAAATAAAACATTACAGAGCTCAGAAATGAAATACGAAGACTTACTAGGAAGTTCATCACCACTTTTTGGACATGGAAATTTAAAAAGATTTGTTGATTCTATTAACAGAAGATTGTCACTTATGTCTTCAGAGTTAGCATGAATCTGCTGGACGAGTAACTCAAACTTCCTGATGGCTTGTGTACATCGGACTATAAAGTCACCAATACCTTGAAATAAACCACAACCATTTGTTTTCCTTTTTTTACCAAACCTTTCACCAATGCATCAAAATTATCACAACCAGATGTGTCTGACAATGAAACGGTACTCTGCAGACAGATGAGGTGTTTTCTCATCCAATCCTTCATCTAGCTCCCTTCCAGCTCTAAGAGTCTATATTCATTTCCACTCAAAGTTTTACATTTAATGAAAACATAAGGAACATCCTCCTGTATCAGACCCTGTCTAATGTACTGTTACATCTTAGACCATGGCAATAGCATGTGCTGTTTAGGAACATATTGCTTTCATCTGACATATCAAACAGAATGCAGAACTGAAGAGATTTTTTTAAAACTGAAAATCACTATATAAGGCCACTTTAAAGTAGTATCTCCATTACCTAAGGAGTTCCAGTTGAGTCGTCTTTGCCCTGGTTTGAATACTCCCCATAGTTCTTGAATATGGTTATCAAGAAGTTTGGTTTCTGCTTCATTCAATGTCCCCATTAAGCTGTGATAGTGATCCAGCATGCTTTTTAGTCCATTTGCATACCTAATAAGTATAAGAAATGTAACAACAACAAAAAATATAAAAATCATGATTTTCTTGAAACACGGTTCTGAACATAAATCAAAATTTGCAGAAATGTATGTATTGATTATGTATGCAATTCGCTTCCTATCAAAAACAAAAGAAAAACCCCACATGGCCCCAATAGTAGTCAGACCAACCTCTCCTGGTCCAACTGAGAAAAAGGGTTTAAGACAGCCTCGGTTTGAGGCACATAAAGGAAGTCAGCAGGTGAAATAAAATCCAGTTAGAGCTCTTGTTGGCACACCTGTGTGCCTAAACATCTGTGATAATTTGGACAAAAATGACTTATTCACTGCACAAGAAAACAGCGGTGAGTTCAAACCTGAACTGAAATCTACATGGCATTAGCAATTCATGGTAACAAAAACGTACTTTCTCACCTTGTTTTTCCTGCAGATTTTGATCAGATGTTCATTTGTAAAACCTATTCCTGCATGGGGAAGGGCGCAGACAGCTCCAGAGGAAAGATTGCTAGTGCACCATGGCCATTAGCAATTTTACCCTTAAAAAAGCCACTAAGAGTTCTCATATTTCCAACATTTGATGACTCCAGCCACACACTCATTTGGAGTGAAATCACTTGAAACTTTGCTGCAAGTCTGTATGTACGCAAGCAGGTATTCTGTTACAGCCTTACCGAAGATATTTGTCTTCCTGTAATGCCACATTTCTTGCTATTTCTGGGACTGGAAACTCCAGTTGTTCCATGTATTTTGTTTCAGTGATGATCTCTCGGAGTTTGGGAGAAAAATTCACCGCGAAATGGACACTTTTCTCTGTGGTGACAGACTCCTCTGTTACTGAGGTCTACAGCACAAGAAAACAGCAGAAAACAAAGGAACATCAGACAATTACAACAAAAGGAAAAAGCTTACTCTTGCGGATGTTAGATAAGATGGTAGGTAAAAGTCAGACAGAACGGCTGACATTTGGAGCTGGTGGAAATGGCTTTAAAATTTGATGGCCACCTCAGCATTCTAGTTTCAAAAACCATACCCAGCTACCTCTTCACTGAAAGCTGATCACAAGAAACAAACCAGATCACCTGTTTATATATTGCTGCAACCAGTTATCCAGAAATCCAAGTAGAAGTTCATTGACAAACAAAAGTTTAGTTAAAACAGGGTTCTGAATGGTCTCTGCTGGGAACAAACCTCTGCTTAACTTCAGTCTCAAGTTTTGTTGTAATGTCCCCAAAATGTTACATCAATTTACAAAGATTAACTGGAATTACAGCACAGGAAAACACAGAAGCAACAGTCGTCCATCCACCAGCCAGGTCATTCAGCAACTAATGTCCCAAGAAGGATCTCAAAAAAATTTGAGTTCAGAGTTTTTTAATTTTTCCTCTAAAAAACAGTGTTTCTCTTTAAACACCATTCTTAGAAATGACCATCAGATAAGTTTCAGTTCTTTCCCACAGAAGCCTGGTATGGTATCTTCCTATCTCTCACCTCCTCAAAAGTCTCTGGATTTACACAGGTTGCTGACCCACCAGTAATGACTAACAGCAGAGGCTTTTTCAGAAACAGTGGGAGCATCTGTTCTGTCCCATCTCTCCACTGATGATATTTCTTATCTTCATACTCTTTCATCCTCTTGGCCACTTGAAGATATATTTGCTTTACCTAGAAAGTAAAATTCTGTATTATTTTAAAGATCGTGTGACATGTTCCACTATCCTGTCTTAATAAGGTTTCAAGTCTTTATTAGATGAGAGGGCAAGTTATGCCTTGTAATTAATGCAGATGAAGAAGAATTTTGGTTTTTGAGTTCTGTCATTGATTCTGTTACTATCTCTCTGAGAAACAGTGGGAAGGTCCCAGCCAACTTTTCACATCTAATGACTCACTATGAGCAAAGTCATTCTTGGAACTCCACATACGAGGGTTCTCACATCCCTAGAGGAAAGGTATGAGGAAAGTATTTCTTCCTTCATTAAACAGCAAAGGAACCAACACACCTCCTTTCCATGTTCACTAGCAAGCAACTCCTCCACTTCCTGAAACCGAATAATAGTGTGCTTGATCCGATAGAAAAGTGATCGGGACCAGTAAATTGCTCCAGCCACTGGAGGATGATTCTTGTACAACGGTGGATCCTTGAGGTTTTGAACAAAGATTTCCTTAATATTTTCAACCTTGAAGAGAACAAAATTTTGCTAAGAAACTTTTCTCCACTTGCCGTTCCATGGTCAGTATCTAACCTAGTACACAGCACAAGCTCTGAAGCTAATTCCAGCAACAGGATAAAAACAATTCACCGTTTTTTTCATTCATCTCTTTGTTGTATTAATTGCATTACGGAGAACATCTTCCTTTCTGTGTCTTGTAGAACTACTATTCTGCCAATGCTCTTTGTGAGATTACATGATTACTCTTTATTGTTAAACTCAGTTTTCCTTGAAATATCAGGACAAATGCTATGATAGCAAAAGCTTTCCAACATAGGCTTCACAGAAGTTATTTTCACAGAACTGAGAAATTATTTCTGTCATCACTGTTAATCTCTGACACCTTTTGGTCATACCACAGACATATTGTCCAGTGCAGGAAAGCTGAAAGATGGTTTTTCTCAGGAAGGACTGCTGCTCACAAGGTAAAGGAACAGCCACAAGCCTCGCTGCACATGCAAACATCTTCCATTTCCCGTACTGTGCTACACATATACCGATACGCACATCACTTCAGGAAATGGGCCACGTTAATTCTCGTAGAGCTTCTTTTTTAAATTTTTTATTAAAAATCAGGTTTATTTTTTAAAACCTGTCTGTCTTTCAGACGGTAAATGACACTACACATGTGTTTAGAGATAGATCCATAGGTTTATTGTTTTCACTAGAGAACTTTGTATACTACCTGAGAAATCCTAAATTAAGTACCTCTTTACAGTATTGGTCCAATACATCATTGAACTTCATCATCAGCTGCTTATGAATGCTTTCACGACAGCGGATGTTTCTGAAGTTTAACAGCATGTCAAATGCAGCTTCTGCTGATCGAAGGTTCTTAAAAGATTCATCAATAAAATTTTTGGCCTCTTCTTCAATAACCTGAACAGAGACAAAGGAAGAAGGCCAAGAAATCCTGTCACTAGAGACACATCCCACAAAACCAAGAAAGAAAGGCAAAATGAAAATACCTTTTTATAACAGTGATGAAGCATAGTCTTACTATTCTTTTGTCTTATAAATTACTAACAAACCATGGCTTTCCAGCAAGCTACAGAAGACTGATGCTAACCCAATGTCTGCTGGGCAGGTATGTAAGTCACAAAAGTGTTGTAACAACTTTCCTTTGTGGGTATTCTTAGCCGAGGAGTGAAGGGATGAATGTATCCAGAAAGAAAAGTTTGACTTCTTCGTGGAACACAGTGGAGACCATCAGCATACGAGTACCGGCAGGTCATATGTAGACCCTGCTCATGCCGAAGTGATTTTGGCAATGAACATAAAGCATGCTTTATCAGTTTGCAAGATGAAGTGAAACTGTAAACAAAAAGAACTTGAAAACAAAGTACTGACTTTCAAAAAAAAAAAAAAAAAAAAGATAAAATTCCTCACTGTTTCATTTACACATTTTTTCATATATTCCTTTTTTTTTTTTTTTTAAAACTTTTTTTTTAATAAAA
>VXAV01007477.1:87553-98351 GCA_013399715.1 Alectura lathami
GGGGCGGCGCCGGGAAGGGCGGGGGCAGGCGGAGGGGCGGTCGGAAGAGCAGTACAGGCACGTGGAAATAGGGGTTAGCAGCGCCCAGAGGCATGAAGGATCTGCCGGGCGGTCAGAAGTTAGATGCGCGGGGCAGGCTTACGCGGGAAAGGAGCTGTGGGTTTGATCTGCTGCCCCACGGGGCGGTAACTAGCAGGGCAGGAGCAGGGTCCGCTGGCCAGGATGATCCCAGCCACGTGTTGGCACCAAGGATGGGGCGCACGGAGCAGTTCATGGAGGCCTCAGCCTGCTGGTGTGAGCTCCGGATGCTCGATGGTACCAAGGCAGAGTCTAGCACCTAAGATTATTATGTATTTCAAATAATGCAACCATTATGTGCACCTTTACTCATTCTGAGTACTCATTTTGCGCATCTTCAAGGGTTTACATAAACATCTACAAAATCCAGGATTATCTGTCCACATTTTTTACTAAAAAATACTTCAAAATATTTAAAAAGCGGTTCTTCCTACATTAAGATTTTTAAACCAAGAAATTATCCCACACTTTAGAAAACCAAGGATGATTCAGAATTGCTGCAAGTAAAACAAGAAATGCCAGCGACAGGCCTTTAGCAAGACATTGGGAATACGGTTCTCCTGCAAAAGAAAGAAAAGACAGAAAACAACTATAACCACGAGAGCTAAATTTTGGTTTAGCCGTCATTCCAAAAGACAGAGATTAAAGTATAAACACAGCCCCAGTAAAGGACTAAACAAGGAAGATGCTTCATAGTCATGAGACTTCTGCGTTCTGGTACTTTAGTCTCTGAAGTGCAGATAACAAACAGAGGCAGTTGCCTCTGTCCATGCAGCTCTCAGAGCAGAGTTCAAGTGCCTTGCTGCCCTTTAAATGCCAGATCTTTCATCTATACAGCTTCCCATGAGACACAATCCACCACTGTTTCACACAGAGGAAATTTCAAGTTAACTGCCTTAGGAATGGGGCAAATTTTCACTGGAACTTCTGTGGGCTGACCGGGCAGGGAGGGATGGTTCCCCTCCACCCCTCAGGGGCAACAGCACACACTGACACAGCACTACAATGACAGCACCAAACAACAGTACCGTAAAGCAGTGTGCTCTCCTTTACTTCAGAGAGCATGCCTCCCTCCCAGCTCTGAAGGGGAGCGAAAAAGAATCTCACTCTGACAAGCAGGCACTAAGCTTCAGCCTTACCAGTGAAGCCCTTTTAGCAATTATTTTTCTACTAGTCTAAGAAATTAATTTTTTCTTGACAATGCATTAAACAAGACTTCTGGACCACATTCCTGAAATTCTGATTTCCTACTACAAACCATTATTTCAGAAAAAGCCTACACATTTAAAGATGTTTCAAAGAAACATAGCCAGCTCATGGCATTCCACATTGCTTGTTATTTTTACCTGAGTAGAACCGTGTCAACGGATAAAAAAGCTGTGGCCAGCACACATCATTTCGATTGCAGTCAAATTCTGTATAATTAATCTGAAATCTGGAAAAAAAATGTGTTTATTAACTACAGTACCACAAGGACAAGTAGAAAATAGGGTGGAAATGTGGGCAGGTTACAGGAAAAAAAAAAGGGGGGGGGGAAATAAAAACCAAGTTATAGGAGAGTAACCTTTACCTCTACCACCCCTCTACTCAATACTTGTCGTTTTTAGCTAAATGTTTTCTTTTGTGATGAACAAACTTTCAGCCAAGGGGTAGTTTAGGAGCCTCACACAGCACTCCTTCCCCCTCAAATCAAAAGCACAGAAGCTCTCCTGCCAAAACCAAACAACTACTTTGCAAGACAACTTACAGGCCTTCACGTACTGCGTTCTTCTGAGGGAGATCCTCTCCAACAGAACTGTTAACCAATGAATGTTAGCACCAGGCCTTCTTGCTCTGTCCTCCAGTAGACCAAAACAACCCTCTGATCAATACTATTTATATTACTTCTGCTTCACTTCATGTCAAGTGTCAATGTTTGCACAAAAATTACCTGGTCATTGGAATCGGCGGCCGGGCTGGCACTTCGATAAACTGAACGGAAGCAGTGATGGGGAGCAAGCTGACAGTGTTTTCACAGCTCAGCCCGCACTGGAACTGCCACATGACTGTCGAGTAACTGCAGGAACATGCATAACTATTACCAAAGGGCTGCAATTGAACACAATGCTATTTACTTGATCTGTATTGACTTGGGAAAAAAAAAAAAATAGTATTTGCTATATGAAACTTCCCTGTTTCAGGAAAGAATAACATGTACCACAGCTCTCAAAAAGCAGCTCTTCATTGGGGTTAGGCAAAATGCAAGATACTTGTTTTTTTGTATTTTCCACCATAACAAGGAATTAAAACATTCTTCTGATGGAATGCCCCTACTACTGGCAGCATCAGAGATAATACTTCAATACTTCATGGAAGCATAAGGATTGCTTACTGCTCACCATTAAAAAAAAAAGTATTAATTTCAGGAGATATGCAAATCAGAAGAATCTGGGTTCCAAATACAAGCAAAAGGCATGTGAAAATTAGAAATCACAGTTTCGTTTGTAGAATTTAACCTAGGTATGATAAAGTAAACAAGTCTCAGAATGAAACATCTGTTTGTCAAGCAGCCAGAGACAACTCTGCTCTACCTGATCTGCACAGCCAGTATCTCCTCCTGGGGAATCCCTGGCACTGCACCCACATCAGCAAAAATTATGCGAATATTCAGATTGGCAGGAATATCTGGACACATGCCTTTCAAGTTTCCAGGGCTCACACTCACATTAGGACTAAGTGGCTCAAGATCTGTGGAGGAACAGTTAAATGGAAACATTATGAAGAATATCTCTCCCATATTTCTATCGTCACACTCCTGTGAAACACTGGTAATTGCTACACAGGGCAAAAATGTTTTCTCTCTATAAAATACACATAAAAGGAGTATGCTTTATCAAGAGAGAACGAACATACCCAGTCATTACGTCTACAGACTAAGAGTTATGCACATCTTTTTGCAGCATCAAAATATATGCGAAGTTACACATACATGTCTGTGCGTGTGCACACATGGATGGGTCCAGACACACAGATCTGTGTCTTTAGGCACCTGAAATTACACTGTGCTGTTATTTTGAGATGCTGCAGTCACTAAGTGCACATTTTAAAAACGCAGACTATAAAAACACAAACATCACCTACGTATGATTTCCACCCAGTCGTTCAGATCACTGTAATTCGAATTGCCTCTCTTTCCAACATGAGTAGCTTGTACTAACGAATTCAGCTTCTCAGTTACATTTCCTCTGCAGGACAAAAACATCAGATCACACAAAGTGAATCCACAGTGTAAACCACTCTGGGCTGCAGTACTGTGCTATCCTAAGGTCAGTTTCCTCTGAACAATGTTATCACTCAGTTAAAGCAAACTTCAGGTATTGAGCTATCTGCTAAAGGGAAGAAGTGGCAAAGCATTCCACCAGCATAACCCTCACTTGAATACAGGGAAATCTGAGTGAAACCATTATTTTAATTTCCCTCTAAAAAAATTAAAGGGTCAACCACACGAAACTGAAATGTATACAGAAGCATTTTAAAAGAATGCAACAGTGCTGATAGCTGGAACTTGTAGAAAATCATGGAATGAGCAACAACAGAGATACGGGGAAAAACAATTCCACCTATGTAGCTCACCTTAAAAGGCTGCAGTCTTCATTAATATCAACTTCTAGTACACACCCAGAGAACGAATCCAACCCGAACAGAACTGGCCTATCAGCGGCCGATGCACACAGGCCTCTGCCAGCTATGAATTGAAGACATCTTATTTCAGGTTTCTCATATGAACCTTTCAATCTCTAGTTTTCAATTTTGTGCAAAATTGGCAAATGTTAGGATGCAAAACACTAAGCAGTATAATTTAAATACAGATTCAAGTCCACTTAAATTCCATTTTCCAAAAAATGGAATCTTATGAACTTAGTAACCGCTGAACATTTTAAATCTGGATTTTATATAAGCTTGACCATTTCAGAAGTAAATTACTAGAGCAAGAGACCACTCGTTATGTTCTATCATACACCACCGACTTCAATTTCTGTCACAAGTTCCAGTACAATAGCCGTGCTCACTTCCAGAAGTGAGTTAAATCACAGTGAAACTCAAAGCTTAACATCTCCCTACCCAGAACTCTCAACTTCAGGGCAGTGACAGTAATATTCATTCTCCTTTGCAATATGTTTGGATACCTAAGACACTTTGCTTTCACTAACACAGACACTGAACTCAGGCTTTTCCAATGAAGTTTGAATAAAGGCTAGGGAATAGCACAGAAAAGCACAATTTGGCACAGAAGGGATTCTGAAGTAAAACATGTACAAAAAGAAAGCATTTCAGCAAAAGTTGCAACCTCACAAGTCGGTACCTGGCTGCCAAATTTTTAAGCTGCCAGAAGTATCAGAGGCATTCATATTTGCAGCTCTCACTGGTTTTCCAACTTGATAACCTAAATGTGAAAGGAGTTGTGAACATCGTGTAAGAATCCAAGAGCATTAACATTCTTTTAATAACACGTCATCAGTCCCAGAGCACACAAACAGGCTTCTCCATTACAGCAGCCTCACTTCAAATAACCAATATCTAGCCTAGAAGCCAATCACCGTTACTGCAACTGACAGCACGACAGGATGGGGGGAGGAGGAGCAGTAACATAAGGAAGCATGAAAGAGGATAAAATACGGTCACTGACAGGGACCAGTCCAGTACAAAAAATCGTTCTTTAAGAGACAAAATAAAGTGTTAATACCTGGATTACATGACAGTTCTGCTGCATTATCACTGTTTAAGCCTACAAATTTGGCTGTGAATCTCTGTGTCAGTATTTCTGGTAAAAGAAAAAAAATACTTTACTTTTAAGTAAGTAAATTAGCAAAAAGTCTGCAGTTTACACAGGATACAAACTTCCATCCTTCAGCAGTAGTAAAGATTCAAAATAATACAAATTAATGGAAATCTAACCCATACATTTTCTTTCCAGAGTACAAAAGAAATTAGTAATGCTGCTTAAATAGAATTAAGATATTCTACAAAGAATTTCCATGCTGAAGAAATAAAAGTAAACCAAAAATCTGTAAAAGAAATTTCATGATACCTCCTTCACATAAACTTCCAAGGAAGACTGTGACATTTACTTCCTCTATGTTCTCATCTTCCCAAAGGAAGGTGTAATGCTCTGCAAAGGTTACATTTTGGCACAGAACCCCAGTAGCAGGAAGGCTTTCTGATGGAAAAAGTAAAAACACACCACAATTAGAAGCAATGCCAATTAGAAAGCTACACTACTGTACCTGAAAAAACAACTTAACCCCTAACAAAGTTCTGTAGTTTTAACATTCATCTTTTGGACAATTATTTTTCTCTTTATATCCCATCATACGAGGACAGCATGCTGCACTTACGGCCAACCCTCTAAAGAACCCGGCACTGGGCTTTACTCCATCAGCAGATGGGGCTCTCCGGACTGAGGATTCTCTCTCCTTCATCTCAGCCCTCCGAGAGAGCCATCACCGCCCAGAAAAACACGGTGGTGTGGATTCCTCACTTTGTGAGAGCTGCTTCACTGGCTGAAAGAAGTCCTTAAATAGGCAGAGAGCTTCCAGAATTCAGGCTGCTGCTTACGGGCTGTCTGCCCTGCCCGCTTTTCCAAACATTAGAGAACGCACAAGACCCCTCCTAAGAATCAGGGCAGGTAAACATTTTAGGCATCCAAATCATCTGCGTCATCCAGGTTAGTAAGAAACACGCTTATTACATGGCGGACATACCACTGTTAGCAACGAATTTGCCCGTGTCAGCAATGGTCCTGTAGATCACATTTTGTTGGATGAAGTCTGAGAACAAAAACCAAACGCTGCAGTAACTCTGATTAATAAAAGAGATAAACACTATTCTCACATCCAAGGTACAATTCTTTTTGTTACGAAAATGAAGTTGAAAGTTGTTTAGTAAACTAATTTCGGTAATGGATCATGCAGTTTATGTATTATCTGAGCTTAGCTAGTTATCTCTGGACCTTACAAAGGCAGTGTAAATTCACAACATTTGACAACTTAATTAGGCAGCATAAAACAAATTATCTTCATGCTTGCAGTCATATCATCTCAAACTCCAGAGCAACACTCTAAGTATATGCTTTTGTAACGCAGAAAGTAAGCACTTCTGATTCTAAAGAGGTGCTCCTGCACCCTCTTGACAGAAGGGCTCTGCAACAACACAAAAACATGAGAGACGCTTTATTCTGTCATGTGCAGCCATGCTCAGTTTGAGTCACCAGAAAAAAGATAAATGGAAAACAAAGGCCAGTCCCACTATTCCTTACATCCTAAGTCCTGGGTAACTGCGGGAAGCTTGGTAGAAGGTTGTCAGAAACAGGACTAGAACATCCCTAAACGCTGAACTATAGCCACTTAGCCACCACACCAACAGTCCTCTAGTTCTGTTCCATCAGCTCTGAGGAGCATAAACACGTTTCTGTTAGGGCTTATGCAACATACCTCCTGTTCCACTGTTTATTCTCACATCGTGGGGCAGCCCTTCCCTGTAGGACGCTAGATCAGTAAGGCACTTCACCTCAAAGTCCTGGAGATAGGCTACAGGGGCGTCTCCAACACACTGCCCCACCATGGATTGCTGCAGGTAGTTCAAGAGAAACATGTGTGTGAGTCTTCAAACGAAAAGCAAGAAGAAAGCCCATTTGTCAGTGAAATGCCCCAAGTATGCACTACAGCCACGTATGACTGACAAACAAGGAATCTGTCTTTATCAAAAAAAAAAAAAAAAAATCCACAAAAGAGAGGTTAACATTTACAACAGGATAGCTTTCAAAACAGTTACAATGCACAGTTTGGTTTCATCAAAATCCAACAAACTGACTGTAACCAGCAGGTCTCTACAATGTGAAGAAGGAATTAAGAATATAGCCAGAAGAAACAAGGTGAAACCAACTATAGTGGTCAGTAACAGAGCAGGCAAACAACAAAAAGTACAGAAATATGATAAGTCATAAACTACTAATTGGGATGCTGATGGTATTTTTATCTTTTGAAATAATTAAAATCTAACCACTTTGGGAGGTGGGCAGAGATTAGGAAGGATAGTGTGAGTTTAAATAACGATTTTGTGCTGGGGGAAAAATACATTCTACCAGTTCACCACAGCAAGTTGCAGAATTTGGTTGCAAAGACATATGGAGTGCGATAAACAGAGAACGTCACACAGGCCTAAAGCAGGGGGAAGCTCCTAAACACGGAGGAATTACCTGAGGTATGGTGAAATACTCATCATCTTCTGTCATAATCGGATCGCCTTGCCTGTAACCAGTGAAAAGTTTCCCAGGAGAAGTTTGTACTGGGAGCTTAAATGAAGGAACTCGGGGTGTAGAACTGCAAATAAGTATAAAATAAAACAATTCTTTACTCCCTGTCTCACGCAGATAATTATACATCTGCTACCAAGTCTCACATTCTCATATAGTCCCAATTATATTTCTCAGTTTGACGTTTCCAATTTCAAAATAACTTTCATGATCAAAACAGATTACAGATTACAGTTTCAACAGCATGACTAATGCGTGTGTTGAGAAAATAAATCTTCAGACTTACATAGAGCCATGATAAAAATAGCCAAGAAATGGTGTATTGTTAAGAGAAGATTGCACACAAAGGAAGGGAAACCAATCAGGAGTATATTCTGTTGTCTGCGTAGAGCACAGCTGATCAAAAGGCGGGTTTACATCCCCACCGAACACTCCAGGGAAACACGATCCATTGAACAACTGCTTCACGTTTGGTGTACAGTCCTGAAAGGGAGAAGAACAGTCATCTTCTAAGCACTGCAACTGCATTACCACAGCCACTGTAGCCATACGTGCAGGTAATCAAGTCAATTTTGTAGAGAGGTCATGTTTACCATTAGAAATACCAGAAAACCCAAACAACCCTCCTCCTAGTTTGAAACGTTCAGTATCTCTCTCTCTCTCTCTTCAGACAATAAAAGGAGACTAGAAGTTTTGAAAATAGTTTGTAGTTCAATAGGAAGTAAGTACCGGGTCACAGCAACAACGGGCATCACAGGCTCCACTTGTCAAGTCACAAGGACAAGAGCCCAAGGGCTGAAACACCTGGTTAGGGATGACAGATGCATTTTCTACAAAAGAATTAGAAGAAAACAAGAGAAAAATCGTATCATGTGGACTGGAATCACAAGAAGTAGGCCACACGCATTACAGTTTATTCCAGCTGTGTATTAATCCTCCATCCTTAATAACTGCTAATGAAATTTCATCTCTCATCACTGCCCAGTCCCCAATTTTTTTTTCTTCACGCATAAAGGAAAACACCACTTCTTCTTTAAGATCTCTAAACACTTACCTGACACATTTCCCATAAAGGAAGAGTTGGCATATATTTCAGCCTGAATCAGGAGACGTGCCAGCACCACTGCATCACGGCAAGCTAAAACCTGAAGCACTTCCACCACGCAGAGGGGCGTTGTGCAGCAGTCAGTGGCATTGGGCAAGCACATCTGCAGACTTCTAGCCAAGCTTACGGTCACTTTGGATGTGTTCTGCACAATGCAAAATAAAATTTGACAGACTTGACAGCTTGTACTTAATTACTGCTATTTGTACCAGTCATCAGCTCCTGAAACAGAAGTTCTGGTGCCAGTTTTGTCAGCGCTACAATGCAGTGCTACTCTTACACAAAATTGGATGTTTGTTGAAATTGGAATGACAAGCTGTACACAGAAGTTTACGGAATCCACACAGATCAAATCATCTCAGAAACCACAAGCACAATTTTAAAGAAAAGAACAAATAACCAAAAAGTGAGTTTCAGTTTTTAGAGCTACCTTCAGCTGAAAACTGCAATGACTACAGAGCTGATAAAAGCTTAACTGACACTGAAGACAACTGTAATCAATGTAGATGTTCCAGAGCTCGTGCTGTGTAAAACCACTTGCTTTTGTACTTCTACCAGCTCCTTCCAGTAGATCTGAAACAAGTCTCAAATGCAACAGCCTGCCAGGAAGTACAGGCAGTTCTGGACCGGAGGAGGACAAGAAACCTGTGTCAAAGCAGGACCTCAGCAAACCCCACCATGGGCATCCAAGATGAAGTGACATGACGCAGGCAAAAAGCAAAGGGCAAAACATTCAGACTGGGTTGTTAACAAATTAGCATTCCACCAGCATCATTTCATTGGCCCTCACTGTATGACAGTTTAACCCTTCCTATTTTAGGGAAGAATCAGTGTTTTACGTACCACCCCAGGTGTTACATTCAAATTCCAATCAGCTGCTCTTTTACTTCCACTGCAATTTGAAACTTGCAGTTTTCCTATATAAAAAGAAAAATTAAATATAAATATATTTGTATATATATATCACTGTCATCTAGAAAAGACCAGAAAAAATCATAACTTTAAACTTCAAGCAGGTACATCTTTGCCCAGAGAAGTTGTGGATGCCCCATCCCTGGATGTGTCCGAGGCCAGGCTGGATGGGTTCCTGGGCAGTTTGATCTAGTGAGCTAGTGGCTGGCAGCCCTGTCCACGGCAGGGGGGTTGAAACTGGATGGTCGCTGAGGTCCCTTCCAACCCAAGCCATTCTATGATTCTGTGATTAAGCCTAGCTGACAAGGAGTAAACAGAGGACTATGGGCTTAAGCAGCAGAAGTTCTTCGGAGTTACTATTTTAATAAAATGAACTGCATTGCTGTTCCTGCAATAATTTTAGCAGTAGGAAAAAAATAATAAGAATTGACATGGTTATTTACGTGCTATTTGAGGAAGGAAAAAAGCATTCTTACCTGTGTCTTTATCTATGGTGTTTGAACTTATATAAAAATTAACTCCTGAAGAATTTCCAAGAAAAAATGAATTTACTCTTAGCCCAGACATATGGATAAATGAAGGCTGAAAGACTGCGAAGGAAGAAAAAAAGAAAAAAGAGAGAAATAAACACAACACACACTGAAACTGAAAAATGAAAAAACTACAAGACATTCAAGTCATGCACTTAGGCTAGATCCCTACCTTGCCATATTTTAAATTGCCACAAACTGCATAAAAGTATCTTCTAACGCGTATTAGAGGATTGTATTTACATTTACCTGAAGTGCCAGAGAGCGGATTCACCACAGCTTCCTGTACCAGAAGCTTGCATTTTGTCGAGATGCTCCATGAGGAGCATAAACATTACAGCGGGGGCCTGCAGCACCCACTGGCCCACGCAGGCACTACACAGACAGGGCAATCAAAGATTTTCTATTTCTTGTTGACTTCAGTTTACACTTCTTAATTTCCTGCAGCCACAAAGGGTGTCGGGGGCATACTGCCACCTGCGACTCAGGAACTGCGGAATCAGGGCTCCGAACTGGGAGTCTCCGAACCCTTCTCTTGCAGACCCCTACCCACACCAGCAGCCCTGCGTGCCCGGCCCGGCACTAAGCCCCCCCAGGGCCAGCACCTGCGAGCTGGGGCAGAGACAGCAAAACGCCCACGACACCCCCGTCCCTCAGAGACCCCCTGCCGCTCCCTGGGGCCTCCGCAGCCTCCCCCCTCCGACCGCCACCCGTCAGCCAGGGAAGGCTGCCGAGGTCTCCCCCTTCCCCTCACGCACTGCCCCCTCCCCTCGGCAGCCTCCTCCTCCCCCCCAGCCCGTCTCCTTCCACCCACCGGGCTCCCCAGCCCGCTGCCCGGCGCACGGGGCCGCCAGCAGCAGCAGCGGGAGCATCAGCGCCCCG
>VXAV01007477.1:122447-146166 GCA_013399715.1 Alectura lathami
GGAGGGGCGCCGGCCGCGCTGGAGAAGAACGCGGCGGAGCTGACGGTGATGGACGTGTACGACATCGCCTCGGCCGTGGGGCAGGAGTTCGAGCGGGTCATCGACCAGCACGGCTGCGAGGCCATCGCCCGCCTGATGCCCAAGGTGGTGCGGGTGCTGGAGATCCTGGAGGTGCTGGTGAGCCGCAACCACATCAACCCCGAGATGGAGGAGCTGCGCCTGGAGCTCGACCGCCTCCGCCTGGAGAGGATGGACCGCATCGAGAAGGAGCGCAAGCACCAGAAGGTGCGGGGCGGGCGGCGGGGCGGGGACGGCCCCGTGCGGGTGCTGCCCGGGCGCCAGCGAGGGTTCGGGTGCGTTGTTGTCGTGGTGGTTTTTGTTTTTTTTTCCCCCACTCCTAGAAGTTTCCTTCCTCCTTCCCTTTCTCCACCCCCTCCCCGGTCGCCGCATTTCCGTCCCCTTGCTTTTCCCTGCGTAGGACTCCCGTTTCCTGCCAGGCCAGCGGAGGTCACTGGCAATAACGCCCTTTTCTGTGCAGGGCTGTGAGTGATTTAGCAGTCTAGACTTCCTGGCACGCTCATCGGGTAGGCAAGTCGTAGGAGAGGGATGGAGGACCGAGTGATTTCAGGGCAGCGTTAGGGCTGAGGAGCAGGGAGGAGCACTCTCCATCTGGGCTGGTCACAGCATCCCCTGACCCCGCTCCCATGAAAGCCGGAGGTGGAGATCGTTTCCCATATCCTGTTACTCTCACACAGCAGGACAGCACGAGCTGCTCCACTGTGCAGTGGAAATGGCAGATCGGATCTTGCACCACCCAGGTAACCAACCAAAATAAAAGGTTCTTCTGGGAAATGACTGCTGCCTCGTTCCAGTCCTGCTTGCACACACACAGTCAGAATAAGGAGAAAACGGGGTTTCTGGAAGAGAGACCCCAAGCTTCAGGAGTTGGTTTGGAATTTGAATTTGTTTAGGGAAGTTTTATATATATATTTTTGAAGTCAGCTAGGGGATTTTTGCTTCGCATATGAAAAATCCAGGACAATTCTTGCAGCATTTTGCAGAAGGAATCTTAGGAATAGGGTCTCTGAAAAGGATGGTAGAGAATCTTCAGTGCCAAAAGCCCTGGTACATCTCCAGAGTATGAAGTCTACTGGTCTAGAGAATGGACGCAGTCACAGCACCTACCAAGCCAGTGCCTTTGCCCTTGTTGCAGATCTCACTTGGAGGCAGGTGGGTGGGCTGTTGTGTTTCTGGGGAGTCAGCTCTGCCCGCTGGGCCCCTGTACGGTCAGCCAGCAGTAGTTCTTTATCCCCAGGTATTAAAAATGCTGCTTAGTGACAGGAATATTGAGCTGGGTCTGGTAGCATCACCCAGTAATGTTGTACAAGCTGACCGTCTGCCTAGATGTTTCTGGAGTCCATGTGTATGTGTTAAAAAGTTTCCTAAACAGGCGGACTGTGAGGGCTGTGCTTGCCAGATGTCAACTGATCCCTGCCAGCGAACCATCCCTGCTCTGCCAGCATCTCCGGTAGCCATGGAGTGCCTCAGGGTGTGTTCAGACGATCCAGGTGAAACTTCGGGAATTTACTGAGCAGGGGAAATCAAATACACAATGTATACACACATGTATATATTTGAAGTCAAGTTGATTCCCAGCACACAGTGTTGCTACAGACCAGTAGTGTCACATCCAGCTTTTTCCAGCGTGAGGGCCAAGACTTAACTCCTTCACAGGACAGACACTGGTAATTGCTTGCAGACAAGAAGCATCCAGAAGCCAATCCTGACAAGCTTTTAGTGGTCCCTGGTTTTAGCACTCAGCCTTCAGGTGGGAATCTGGTTTGCCTGCAAACCTGGCTGAGCATGCCTGGCGTCTCCTGAGCCGATGGGCTCCCGCTGGCCCGCAGGTCTCCTGCCTTCTCTGTCTGATGCTGCTGAGGGCTCCAAAGTTCATTCCTTCTCCAGTTCCTTGGGCTCTTCAGCAGCAATAAGTAAGAATGTTTGAGGAGCTAGATGTCAGTAAGGCTGTGTGTTTACAGCACAGCCACATGCAAACTGTGTAAGTTTAGATAGTCTGGGGTTTTCTGTTGTTTTTGTCTTTTTTTCTTTTCTTTTTTTTTTTTTTTTTTTAAATCAGTATGCTTATAACGGGTGAATGTGCTGTTTCCTTTTCTAAACTAGGTCAGCACGTTGTTCTAGCTACAGAGTTAAATGCAGCATCCCTGAAAATAGTCTAGGTATGTGGCAATATAAAGTTTCATAACAGATTTGCATTTCTCGAGATAAAGGGTTTCAAATAAAAATAGCAGTGATTTGTGAAATTTTCTTCTTAATAAAGTCTGCAATCTATGTTTATAACTTTATTTGGCATATAGCGTTTTCTGCCAAACGGCCCACTAAAAGGTAGTATAAAATGACAGCAACGCAGCAATAAATGCTGGAACAGCACCGTATTTTACTTGGAGCTGGAAATCAATAGGGACATGATTTCCCATTATCAGAGCACACTTCCAAAGCAGAAAGCTATCCTTTAATCTCTCTGCAGAGCTTATTTTAGCCCAGGGCTGTGCTTGGCGGGGTTGTTGTCTGAGTGTGTTTGGTTGTTAGGTAGGGAAGGGGCGTGCTGGATGAATGCAAACGCCAGCGAGTGACTTGGCCTGGCTACAGGGATTACGTGCAGCTTTTTTCGTTTGTAGCACGTAGATGAAACGGAGCAGAGAATGCCCCCCGCTGCAGAATCACGGTTTGTGGCAGACGTGTTTGGAACAAGTAAAGCTCTAAACACGGCTGTTTTTTCTTGAGCACTTTCACTTTTTGTCCTCATTTGACCTTTACTGGGATTGGTGGCAGCTGCTCTTGACACACAGTGTCCTGACAAACGGGAGCCGTTGTTCTGACCCGTCGCGCTGCCGCTGACACAGATGCCACCCCAGGCCTCCGTATAGAACCATTTACGTAAGGAGCAGCGCAGTTTTGTCTTGTTTACCATTCAGACCAGGAGCTCGGGGCTTGCTGCACAGTGTCATGTGCTCATTATTTTATGCTTGTGCTTTGTAACAGAAGTTCAGAGTGGAGATGCTACTCTTCCAAATGAGCATGGCTAACGCTAACTCCGCTTGCCCGTGCTGTGATGTTTCTGGGGCATTTATAGCAGCCTTTGTGTCTGCTTCCTGGGATGCAGCAGGCAGCTCTTGCTCATGTTTGGCTGTCTTGTCAACACAGCAGTCCCCTTCATCTGGTTCTCCCTGTGAAATGAGGAGTAAGAACCCACCCTTTGGGTAACTTGTCAAAAATGTTTCATCAGGAATGGACTCCTTGTATTTACATACTGCGTATAGCGTAAGAAGATTGATACTTAGCTGGTTTCTTGATGACGGTATTAGAAAATCAGATCTCTTCTAAGAAATTCGAAGTAGTCTCATTTAATTGCTTTCTACAAGAATCATAGTAGGATGTTAGTGGTTTGATCTGTAAACAGTCCAGTCAAAGACTCTTAACCTGTGTTGTCCTGGTGTCTGCCCTTCAGGAACTAGAACTGGTGGAGGATGTCTGGAGAGGGGAAGCACAGGACCTTCTTACCCAAATTGCACAGCTGCAGGAGGAGAATAAACAACTGATGACAAACTTGTCTCACAAAGACATTAATTTCACAGAGGAGGAATTTCAGAAGCATGAAGGTGAGTTGAAATTTGATATTTCAAATTTGCTTTTGTTATACAAAGCAATGCTTCATCAAAATATTTTGAGTGGATATTCTGATATTCTGGCTTTTCGCTTATGATGCAGGGTTGGTTTTGTTTTCTTTACCTGAATCGCAAAATTCTGAGCACATGATTGCACTGGAGACATAAGAGGAGCCTGAACAGCTTTCTGTTTGTCTGAGAAGCATATCTGAATGTAAAGTCTAGCATAATTTTTTGGTCTATTGCTTTTTTTGTCTTTTTAGTTAGCATTTTTAAAAAGCGTTCTTAATCCCTCCTTATGTTTTCTAAACACAAACAATAATCCATTCAGCAATGTTTATTTCACACTGCTATGCACAAAAGTAAGTGCAGCTGGCAATCTGTTGAGGACCATTGTTTGTAAAGCAGCAAATCAAGATTTGTCTGAATTACATCAGTCCGTCATATGGCGATGTATGTTCTAGAATATGTTGAGAGACTGATTTAACTTGGTTTACTTCCCTTTAGGATTTCCTCACCTGTTCAAGACACTTCCAGACAATTTAGAGTAGGTGAAGAGCTGTATGAACCAGGGAGTGGGTGAATCCTAAAGAGGTGATTAATTCATGAGCAACTTCTTTCTTGAGGCTGAGTGAATTTCAAGACAAAAGCTTCTGACTGGCAACTGCAGGCAGATTTCACTGCAGCGACTGAAACAACTGCCACCCTCCGCTCCTACCCACAGCTCAGCAATAGCTCTTTCCTAAGAGTGAGGGCAGAGGGGCAAATGTCTCTGCTCCAGTTCATAGCACGTTATTTGAGTCTGCTAGCTACAAACTCCATTTCGTGATGCTTTGGGGTTTAAGCTGGGGAGCTGAAAAAATGACTGTGCAGCCTTGGGGATGAGGCAGCCCAGAGCTGAGAGATGGGGTGGGCAGCTGAGAATGGCGGCGGCAGCAAAGCCTGCCTGTGACTGTTAGTCTGTACGAGGACAGCTTTCTGAACTACTCGCACGTGAACAGGACTCTGGTGCACCGCTGCAAGCCGCAGCTCCACTTTCACACCGGATTCTGATTATCCGTGAAGTCACAGCTCCCTCCAAAGGCTCACATCCCATGTTTAGCATGCAGAGTCACTGGCCAGGCTGAAAACCAGACTGCCCAGCTAAGCCACTGTGGTCCAATGAGGCACTAAGTACAAGGGGATATCCTTGTACGGAAACCGGAGGCCGGGTTGAAACTGAGGCTCACTGCAGGTGGATGGAACTCTGTCCACACTGCAGAAATTGCACTTGCTTCCCACCCAGAGGCTGACTACTCACTTGTCCTGGGGTGGAGTATAATGAAAGTAAAAAAATATTAAATTATAACATTAGGAGTTTGTTTATTTATTTATTTATTACTTTTCAAATAGAGGTTTTTTACCTTTCTAAAACAAATGCAGCTCTTTGAATTCAGTAGTTAATTCCTAAGAAGTGGTTTAATGTCAGCCCACAAACTCCGTGTAAAGTGTCAGAGTGGCAGTTATGAGTCACGGGCCATGAAGACTGATGTTATTAGAAAGAACCACCTTCCCCCTTGTTTTCTCATCTTCTTTTCCACTGGGTATCTAGCTCGCCGTAGCTCATGTGCTTGTATTTAAATATAGCCGTTCTCTTTACATTCAGCTAGCCAAGCAAATGCCACGCATGCTTTTCATGTTATTTTTACTGTGTCTGTGCAGTATAATAACACAAACAAAACCCATTCCAGAGGTGACATTCTGGGATCATTGATATTCATTAGCTGAAATAGCTTAAGTCAAATCACGTTAATTTACAGCAATCTCGGCTTGTTATGGAGACCTGTTACATCAAAGCCAATTGCTTTCCTTGTAGGACATTGTGTCATTCATGAGCAGGAGCAGGTTTGTGTCAAAGCAGTTGTTTGAACCGTGCCAAAAAGCAGTCATGCTGCTTTTTTCCCCTTCTCCATCATTTGATCTGACGCACGTAGACCCTACAGAGGCAGGTTTTCAAGCTAAATGCTTTGTTAGCTAGACTAACTTCGACCAGACTCCAGTCTTCATATCTTAGCATGATTTAGTGTCGTGATCATGTCTCCCCTTAGTGGCTAACTCTCCCGGGATTAGCAGTTTACTGCTACCAGATGGTTAGTTAAAAGGGTTGTTTTTAGCACAGGCAGCAGAGGCCAATGATTTGGGTATGCTAAGGCTTTGAGATTCAATCCGTGCCAACTTATAGACGCATTACAGCTCACAGAGCCCCACTTCAGCATAATGAAGGTGTTCATGAGAGAGACAAGTGCAATCCCACCTAAGCAGGTCTGAACAGACTGCAGATGCTCTCTGAATCAGAGCAGAGCTCATACAGAAGGGGACGTTGGCAGAATACAAGAACAGGAGGGGTTAAAGATGAGTCTGCAGCATCAGTTAATGCTGCTCCTCCCTGGGCTCAAACTGAGCACTTGATGATGCTGACTGGTCACAATACCCTAGTAGAATGCCACAAGCAAACTTGAGCCATGTGTCAGACAGGACAAGCAGGCTGCTGTCTCTCTGCTGCGAGAGGAGCTGCTTTCTCAGATTGGCCATGGTAACGCAGACAAGCAGCAGGATGCCAGCCGTCGTGTAAACCTCCTGTGCTTGGCTGCTGAGCCGTTCCCTTTCAAAAGTGAAGGCAAACTTCTATTCTGAATATTTAGGAAGTGGAAGTGCCACAGACTCTGACCAACACTTTGGCCTACGGTGGTGGATTTATAAATACATCAGTAAACAGTTTTCCAAGCATAGACACAAAGAATGTTTTGTTTTGTTTTGTTGTTTTTTAAATGCTTTCCTTTCTTTCGCTCCTTGGAACAATGCTGTGATCACAGCAATTAACAGGAAGCTGTGAATTCATGGGATGTGTCTAGGGAAGCCAGCTGGGTGTGCCATTTGAGATCTTGCAGATATTAGACTTTGAGTCATCTAGAGATAATTGCTTTACATTTAGGGCATTTACTGCTTTCCCTCCTCTCTTCCCCAGTGCTGGAGAAAATGGAAGGAGATGTGATTGTTTCACAAACACTTCCCACCTTTCCTTCCCCATCCTCCTGAAATAAAAAAGATAATGTAGTGATCAGTGCACACAATTGAGTCTTTGATGCTCACCAAATGTTACAGAGAAAAATGAGCACAGTGGGAGGAAAAGCAGTCAGCACCAAAATGGTACTTTATCCTTTAAATAGCACCTGCTATCTAGAGATCTCAAAGCATTACACAAATTCTAGTGAATATAGCTGCCCTCACTATTCCTAGCTCTTACTGGGGTAAAATTGCTGGTCTGAAGTCTCACTGCAGTCCCTCTGTACCTCAAGGCAAGGCTTTGGAGTTTTGTGTTTGTTCTTAAATACAGCTGACTGGCTCTCTTTTTTTTCTTTTTTTTTTTTTTTTTTTTTTTTGGCTTTTGCACAGCTCCATCCAGCTGTTATCAAGGTTCTCCTGTCCTTTCTGATGTCCCTGGAAGTAGGAAAACTAAGTCAGAGGTTTAGGGATCTGCCCAAGATCAGAGAGGTGACAAAGCTGGGTATAGGCTGCTAGCACTCCAGACCTGTGTTGAGAGTAGAGCACAGGCCTTTCAGAAGAGCAGGCAGCAGTGTGCACCACTGTCCACTTGTCCTCCCTACTGGATATCAGCCATTATCACGGGGAGGAATTGAAAGTGTCCCGCAAAGCACTAGAACCTGCAGCAGAAGGATGAAGAGGACCAGGCTCCAGAAACAGGGCAGGGAGACACATCACAGAATTTTAAAAGAGAAGCATGTAATGCAAGAATGTGAACGCCATGTCACTGAGCTGTTTTCTGGGGTCCTCTGAACTAGCTTCCCAGCCAGCCATGATCACCAGACTTCACCCAGTTATTTTTCACTGCTACTGTTCTCAGTCGCAGCAGCTCCTGCTTGTCCTTAACTTATTTTCTGTGTTCTTTTTTTTTTTTAACCAGGAATGTCAGAGAGAGAGCGGCAAGTCATGAAGAAGCTGAAGGAAGTTGTAGATAAACAAAGGGATGAAATCAGAGCCAAAGACCGGGAACTTGGACTTAAAAATGAGGATGTAGAGGCTGTAAGTGTCTCTTGCTCTTCCTGTTTCCCTTCTTTCTCACCCATGCTTCTATAGCCTTCTTTCAAACTTAAGGTAATGTAGAATTTGTAAGCAATGCCAGAGTATCAGTCCAGTAACTGAAGTGTCCAGTGTAACTTGAACTTTGCTTTTGTGAATCAAAATATTAGAAATGATGAATTTGCCTTTAGCTGAAGAATTCCCCTGTACCTAGGGGAAAGTACCTCTTTGTACTCTGGAAACCAGTTAATGAAGTTTGATGACCGAAACTGTAGTAATTAGATATTAAAAAAAAAAAAAAATCATAATTGGAGGGTGAGGAGAATTTTCCAGATTAAATTTAACAAGAACCCACTACTTGTTCTTTAATGCAATGTTTGGGATTTGGCCATCATCGCTAATGGCTGAATGGATATTGAACAACTGCATCAATGTTTTGCAGCTTCAGCAGCAACAGAACAGGTTAATGAAAATTAACCACGACCTGCGGCACCGGATCACTGTTGTTGAGGCTCAGGGAAAGGCGCTGATTGAGCAGAAGGTGGAGTTAGAAGCATATCTGCAAACCAAGGAGCAGGAGATGGGCAACCTACGAGCAGAGCTGGGGAAACTGAGGGAAAAACTGCAGGGTGAGGACAGCCAAAATGGGGAGGAAATACAGGTAAGAGCTCTCTTTAAAAACAGCCTTTACAGCCACGTAAAGCACGTCGTCTTTGGATACATGAGATTGATACGCATCAGAGGCAGTGGTGGGGCTGGAGGGCAGCATCGTTTGTTCAGGTGTGGCACAGAGAGCAGCGTCACTCGCTGCGCTGTGACAGGAAAGGCCCTGCCAGAGTGGATGACGCCCCAGTGGAACAGAACCCTCCTTTCTAAAGACACAACCCGCTGTGCAGAAGGCGGAGTGGCAGGACAGGTTAGCACTGGGTTGTCTGCATTAGAGAACAGCTCTCCCCTTAAACTTGGCTACCTGTCATGCTTTCTAGGGAGAGTAACCTTTTGGTCATGTACTAGGCTGCAGAACTCGCCAGATACCAGAACAAATCATTGCGTCAAAAGAGAGCGTTCTATTAAAAGCATTGAGAGGGAATCCAAAATCTCTGGGGTATCAGCTGTTAGTTTGTATTCAAGGCAGGCAGTGTTTTGATACTGCTGTTAGTACATTTGGGTTCATTGTATTTGCACACATCAGCCCCTTACCCCAAAGGAAAACAAACTGATCTCCTAACCGGCTGACAAGTAGTTTAAGCCTTGTCAAGTATGCAAATCTGCAAGTCCTGATGGGTCCTGAAGGTGCAATGATGGCATTACAAGAGTGGAGGCACGTGAACAATAGTGGCAAGGGAGTCGTGTCAGAAGGGGTCTCAGAGGCAGCGCAGAACTCTGCAGGCAGACAGTACCTAAGGGCAGAATCCTGGCACGCGGTGGAATATGCCTTTGCCTGAAATCCCTACTTTGTCTCACAATCTTAAAATGCTACCTATCCTCTTTAGGCCTCTGGACTGGCATAAAATGAAGGGGGAAGGGAGGGCTGCCTGCTGTCGCACTGACAGAGCTCTCCCTGGATGTGTGCAGGCAAGCCTAGGTTGTGCTGGTGGTTTGACTAGCAGCAGCAGCACCTCCAAGAGTGAGCAGTTCTTGGTTTTGGTTCCTACAAGCATCTGTGCAGTGAAGTGTTACTAGCACAAATGTTCATGAAACACAAAAGGTGCTTGCATACTCAAATACTTGAGGGATCAGGCAAAATGCCAGTCTGCAAATTGACTTGGTACCGAGATCAGAGCAGTAGGCATGCAAGCTTGAGAGGGCCTTCTGAGGAAAATGGTTCCTATTATTTTATTTTGTGCATATGACACTACATTCTTAATTCAAGCAAAAGAGCTGCATTTCCCTTTCGTAATGCTGCTCTTAGAAGACCACACAGTAGGATAAGGGAAGGGGTGTTACAGCATGAAAGAACTCGGAGCAGCGCTGTGGTAGAGAGCTGTTTGGCTGGCTGTGTTGGTAAGAGCCCCAGCAGCAAGCCATTTAAGAAGCACAGCAGCACCTGAGACTGCACCTGAGAGCAAAACGTCTGACTCATTGCAGCAGGGAGGAGGACATCAGGAAGCGGACGCAAGGGCTGATGGAGTACCCTGGTACCCCAGGAATGTAACAGCCTCTGTTAACGTGTCACTGCTGAATTGGGCAAGTGCTGACTGACAATGAAAAGGATGACTTCATTGCTGTTAGTCCAGCCAGGACACCCAGCTTTGTAAACAGGGCTGCAGAGCCTAGGCCCAGAGCCAGTGTGAGTCAAAGTGTCTTCAGTCTCTGGAGAGAAAGGATGCATTCTTCACCTCTCTCTAGCTCATCTGTTCCGTGGCAATGGTGTCTCTTCCAATTAGAGTCGTTCCCTGCTTTCTCTGCCAGGATAATGGTTAGGCAGGAACTGCAGAGGCAAGCAGAAAGCTAGAATAGCTGCACGCTCTGGAACAGACATTGCTTCCTGGCTTCGGTCAAGTACATTTGCATTGGCAACAGGCTGCTCAGTCTTTGCTGATTTGAGCAAAATGTAGCGAAAAATACGTTATTTGGGGAAAGGTGTGGGGCAAATATACACCAGAAGAAGAGGCAACTACTCAGACCCTAATCTAGAAGGGTGATGAAGAAGAGAAGTGTTTGGGTAATCACCTCTGAACCTCTTGTTTGGGTGCATCTGTATTTAGTACAATCAGTGTAAGGAAATGCATTTGGGTTAATGGGGTGAATCACACAAATGGAAAAATGAGCATTGCTCTGCTGTTTTGTCTGCACGTTTCTTCAACTTCGTAGCTAGATCTTGGTGCTAGTACCAATCCTGCCTTTTTACATAAAGGCCTAAGGGCAATACCAACTTAAATTTACATCCAAAGGCACTTTCTCTTTGTGCGAGGAACTGGAAGGAACTGTCATGATTGTCACTATGCTGTTTTTTCAGTGTTTATATGAAGGCTGACGTTTGATTTACCGTATTTGTTAAAAGTATAAATTCCTTAGACAGACCTGTTTATCAGAAATTAGACTATACATTTTCTGTGGGCTTTCTAGCAGTCTGGTTTCCACAGGAATTTCTCCACAAGACATCTTATCACCTGTGTGGCGGCTCAGTTTGAACCCAGTGTTTAGGCTGCTAGAAACAGTCGGGGCGTGTGCGTTTGTCTTCCCAAAAACACAACTCTAGGAGAGATGTGCACAGGGCTTTGACTGAAGGTCACTTAAGTCATCCTCATTTCCAGGGTTCCCCTGAGCACCAAGAGGCAGAAGAGCTCGGATCATCTTTCAGAGGGCTGCCAAGGAGTCCTGCGTGTGTCATCGGTCAATCTGAGCACAAGAACAAACGAAGTGATCAGATCACTGAGCTGTTCCTGATGACAGTCTTTAACATGAAAAATAAAAAAAAAATTCTCCTACATTTTTTTCCTCTTAAAACTATTGTTCCTCTTAAAAGAGCATTTAATAGTCCTGAAAAGAAAGAGGCTGGGGACTAGACTGACGCATACTGTAAGCCCCTCAGAAGTGCATTCACATAGTGAATTAAAGCCTGTCTTATACTTCCTAGACAGAACCAAACAACGATGAGTGCCTCTCAGAGTCAGAAAAGATGGCAATGGACTTAAAAGATCCAAATCGTCCAAGATTCACCTTGCAGGAGCTGCGGGATGTCCTTCATGAGAGGAATGAACTGAAATCTAAAGTGTTTTTACTGCAAGAAGAGCTTTTATACTACAAAAGGTAGGGCAGATCTTCTTTCCTGTTGCATGCCATACATAGAGAAGCCATAGGGCAGGTCTAGGAAACAATAAATGTGCCCTGAAATAGCCTCCAACAAGCTTATCTTTCTGTAAAGGCTGAAAGTAGAGATTGCAAGCATAAGGGCTTTAGTTTATGTCTGGTTTCTCAAAATTGGGAAAAACTATATCCCTCCTTAACTCCCAGATTCCCCCCAAATCTTAGAAAGATTACAAGCAGTTAAAGGTGAACCGAAAACATGAGGATAAGAGTGGGTCTAAAATTAAGTTAGTAGACTTTAATCAATGCATTCCTCTTCTGCCTTTCCTTGTCACAACGGGAATAAAATACTGAAAGGAGACCCAGTTCCAGGTGCCGTTCCTTAGCTGACAGAAAATTCTCCCCTTGGTTTTAATAAGCTTGGAACAGATCTTTTGACTTTCTTCATCAAATTACTACCTCAGACTGAATTTTAAAACTTAAAGCTCCTCCATGGCTTGAGAGGACAACATTAATTATCTTTTCTTTCTTTCAAGTGAGGAAACAGAAGAAGAAATGAGACCCCCTCAACCTGCACCCATAATTCAATCAAAGCCCTCAACTCAGCCTGAGTCTGGAATCAAACGACTGTAAGTAGCAAATTTTCTAAGGATACTGGAAACAGTCTGCATATGCTCAGCGTTTCTTATGGATAGGACAGTTTTTGAACAACTTCAAAATGAAGATAGCCACATCCCTAATGTATATAGGATAGACACTGAACTTCTGCAAGTGTTTTCTTCCAAAAAGAACATTGGATAGGTGTCATGAAACAGCAGGTGGCTTTGGCCAAAACTTTGCCAATCTCAGATTGTTTCCTGTGTGTGCCAGGCTGTGTGCAAGAAGCCCCCTCCAATTCTAATGTTTCCTTCCTAAGTACACTCTTCAGGCTAACCAAAAGAGCAGGGGCTGCTTTGTTTCATTACAGCTGGCGTGAGCTCTCCAACACACACACCTGTTCTTCCCAGAGGATTTTCTTGTCTGGGCCATGTAGTCGTAGTCCAAAGGGAGGTGCTAGTGTTGTGGTTTTATCCAGAGCACTGCTCAGATTGTCCTGTGTGCCCAGAACTGAAGGCAGTGCCAGATGTCAGCGTGCAGGGACTGTAGGAGCAATGCTTTGTTCAAGTCCCAGTTCCTTAATGCACAGTCCCTAGGGTGGTAGAATGCCACAAACCACTGGTCCCCAGGTCATGCTCGGAAGATGTGTAAAGTAAAACCAGCAGCAGATCTGTAGCATTTGGGTGGGGGGTGTAAGGCTTCACCGTGACCTTGCTGTGCCTGTTTCTCTGTTCATCTAAGCCTTTAGATTCTGACTTGCACTTGTACAGCACAAAAACTTTTTGTTTGCTGAACAGCTGCCCTGTTGGAGGGGAAGCCAGCTTTTTTGGCTATAAAGAACCCCCACCTCTCCTGGGGCAGTATTTAATGGCGCTGTCCAAAAGCTACGCTACTGCCAGAGGTGTGCATTCACCAATGTACACTTGGTTCTAAAATCACAGTGTCAGCCAAACCATTTGCCTGTTGAAACTCTTTCCTTGTACATTTACTTGATCCAAATTAAGTCTTGTAACTTCATAGCAAGTCTTTGGATTTTTTTGTGATACCATGAGGTTCACTTTTTTAACTGCGTAAATTATTTTGTTTGTTTCCCCATGAAAAGCCCCTCCAGCCTGTCCTCATAGCCTCCAGCCCTTGTTTAATAATAGCAGCAGCCCTGTGAGAGTAAGCTTCATGGGAAGATCTGGGCTGGTCCAAAACACCATGAAGTCAGGAGGGCACTTTTGATTATTTTCAGTAGTCTTCAGCTCCCCCCTGTGCTCTGTGTTTGCTGAGAGAACCCTTCCTCTCACAGGGCTGGGAAACACACTCTGAGTTTGGACTTAAGTTTTCATTCTGTAACTGTGGCAATAAGACTTTGTGTCACAAGATCTCTCTCCTCTGTAATGCTTCTCTTTTCTTTTAAATTTGTTTTAGTACTTTTTTAGAGCTTTTGTGAGTCAAAGCACGTGCCCTCTAGGTATTAGCCTTGACTCTGCCTTCTGCATGCACACATAAGCAACGCAGGGAGCCATGGCAGGAGGCATACAAGTGTTTTCATCCAGTTATCTTGGTGCTTCCTTCCTCTCAGTTAATTTATCAGTGAATACCTGCTGAGCATCAGACCCGTTTGATCGATGCACATTTTCAGACACTTGTCCTCCTGTTTCTCAGATTCTGTGTTAAATAGATATAAGTGAAAACACACAATAAAAAGTAAAAACATGTTGTTTTGGCCCCTTTCCAAACAGGCAAGAGTCCTGTTCTGTCCCCAGGTTTCCTTCTGCTCTCTCTCCACTCAGCCCTCACATTAAATAAGGGAAGACAAAACTGTCAAGTTACTTAAGTAACCTGAAGGATGGTCATTGTTTTCAGATTTGACTTGTTCTTGCAGCCTGCCTGGTTGGGATGTGTCAAGTGTGGGTTTGTTTTCTTTGCTCCCTCCTCTGTGTGTGCGTCATCAACATTGTGCTTGTAGATGGGTTACTCCTAGAACCCAAACAGTTCTCACCGTGGCTAAGAGGGGGCAGCTGTCAGCTTTAAAAGGACAGGACATTTCACTGCTGGGAAAAACAAAGAACCCAAGTGGAGCATCTGTGCTGTCCTGTTACAACACCTCCACGTACAGTCCTCGCCTGCTGTAAGCTGTCTCCAGAGCTGCCTTCTCCTTGTCGCAGGCTGAACACTCTCAGCACCTCACCTGTAACTCGCCTAGGTAACACACTGACGCACAAACTCTACGTGCCTAATGACATGAAGAAAACCTGTAACGGTGATATGTGTGCAGGGTGCTTTTATGAATGAAGGCAGGGTTGCTTTGCCCTCTGTTTCAGACTTTTCCTCCTGACTAAACTAAAAGCTAAGTACAAAAAGAGAAGGATTATTCTTGCCTGTGTGATGTGTCCCTTTTTCCTTGGCCACGCAGTATCTCATTACCTGAGATTTAGTCCGTGCCATCTAAGATGTGCTCAGGTGTTTCTGTGCAGCATCCACATACAGAAAACAGAAGTTACAGTAATCAACATTTGTTCATTGCCAGCGTTTGCAGGTTTGGGGCAAACTCTAACTGCATTCTGATCTTGTACTGATTTATTTCTACATTTGTCTCTACCACATCACATGTCAGAATTCTGATGGAATAATGTAACCAGGAGGCCTTACTGAGGAGGAAGAGTGCAAGGATTAAAAATGCTCCCTCTGTTTTGAGCAGAAAACGCCCTTTTGTTTTCTCTTTAAGGATATGTGCGCGTTTGTCACTGATGTAATGCCTGAAACAGGCATAAGTTTTCTTGCTATCCTTGCAGTCTACAAAAGCTGATGTGTCAGTCTGATTGCTGCAGCTAACCCAGCGTGCCACAATGCCTAAAAGTGGAAGTTCTAGCTGCTGCAAACACAGAACAATGTTTGTTTGTTTGTTTTCATTTTGAATTTAAAATTAGCAGTTAAGAGTGGCTGTGCTGGGGAGCGCTGCTTTTGGTCACGAGTGAAATGTCTCTCATGATTTCAACTTAATCTTTAATTGACATTAGTCCACAGTTCAAAAAAATATTTGGCACAAGGGAGAACCTCTGAGGAGAATCCTTAGAAAAACAGAGGGTGTTCCAGGTACGGACGAAGGTGTGCTGGCAGGCTTGTGTGGGGCTGGCTGGGCGCTGAGCACCCAGCCAGCGTGCTCTCTCAACCTCTAAATTGCATGAGTTGTACAATGCCTAGCAAAAGTGCTGAACTGTTACAAAGAAGCGGTCTTGCTGCTAGCCAGCTAGGAAGTGTGTCTGCTAGAGTAGTTGCAGGGTTTCGGACAAGTATTTGGCTGCCTGCAGTTAGCATCCTCTTGCATGTGAAGCAAAGCAGGTTCCTCTGGAACAGATACGCAGGCCCTTTAACCGAGTAGCTTGCATTGGAGGTTATTTTAAGATTTCAACTGTGGTATTGGTTTTTAACTTCAAACTATCAGCTGTAACATCTGTAATGTCTGTAACTGTAATGCTGGTCCTGTCTAATCCTGTTTTCTGTGCACATAGCCAGCAGTCACAGCACAGTCCTGTTCTGTACTTCTTAACATACACCTTCATCCTTCATTTCATTCTGTATGTGCCTGTTTGTTCCTTGGGAAGAAAAATGTGCACTCTGCTCTGCATTGCTAGAGGTGGTAATACCTTGATGAAATCCAGCCCAGACTGCCTCACAACAGAAAAGTGGTATCTTTTAGAAATTCAAAAGCAATTTAAACTGTTTCAATGACTACTTTTTTTCTAAACAAGAGTTTTTCACTGAGGAGAGCTGTCTTGGGTGATGCAGATCCACCTCTCCCTGTACTATGTCTTGTGTGATAATTCAGAGTAACCCTGTGATTACGTTTGCGTCTTTTTATTTTTTAATGGAATGCTTCTTCTTTCCCTTGCTCCAGTCTTACCTCTTCTGTGTCTGTACTTTCCTGACCAGGATCTTTACAGCCATAATGCCCATGGTAGCAGCTGGATTGATTCCAGACGATCCCACATTGCAGCCAATAAGAAGACTTGTGTCCCTTGTAGGAATTTTTTTTAAGTGTTTGGTACCGTTTTCCTCTTGCATGGCCCTCTGCTAACATGCACTGCTGGCTGCGTTCTCATCGGCTGCCTGTGGGATCACAGGAGCACAAAGTGCCAATCAGAATGACCAGTCCGTGCACCACTCACTCATCCCTGAGTACTGACATTTGATCACCTTTTGCCTTACTGTTACCATGCCAAGCCAATCATTACTCATCAGAAAAGTGTTGCAACACGCAATTTTAACCAGAATCTGTTAATTTTGCTTACTAAGCCAGCCTATTCATAATTCACACCAATGCTTTTAAAAGAAACCCACATCATTCTAATGACTTGTTCCAAATCAGATTTACAGAAGGTAATGGCTGAATCTCTACATTAATTTCCAGTGTTAATTCTAGGCTGTCACTTCCATGTCTTCTTTCTGTGTATGCACTGCAGACTTTGTCTCTAATTATGTATTTTGGAATAGAGGATACACTCTCAATAGTCAGTTCTGTCACCCTATTCTTGGCTGTCCCTGGAGGAGATGCTGATAATTGTGAAAGCAAACTCTCTTTGCATTAGAACTGTTGCTCTAGAGGTCTTTATATGTACAGCAGCGACACAGTATTTAAATTTCTTTCCGCTCCACAGATGTGCTTTTTTGAAACATCCTGCATAATAAATTTCTAGGCAGAATAACAATTTTGATCCTTTCAGAAGGAATTTTTAAAAAGCCTAATCCTTCTGCTCGGTGTACAGATTTTACAAACACGTTTTTCTCTTACTTAATTTCATGATAAAAAGTGAAAAATAACTCAATGTTGTCATTTGAAACTTACTGCATAAATAGAGCAGTCTTCTGTGTGGAGTCAGGGCACCGAGCCTGACCATGCAGGACCAAATGTCCAGCAGAAAGCCTCAGTGACCTCACACTTTGCTGGTCAGCTGAATTGGATCTGGCCCTGAAAAGATACAGCATACATGTGTGAATTTATGAGCTGCTGTGATGAGGGTGGTAAAAAATACGAGACTAATCAAGTGCAACAGACTTACGTCACTAGTAAGGCCGCACACTTGAAGCCAAGAAATGCAAAAGTTCAGGCCCTGCTTGTTAGTTTGCATTGCACTTGTGTAGCCTTTCACATCTCTTTCGACAGCATGTTGATAATTAGCAATACACTTACCTGCATATAGGATGGTTTTTCATGGAAGCTGCCTCCAGCATGGTCTGACACTCCTCCTGTGTCTGATAGAACCTCCTGTGGGACTAGAGCCACCGAAGGCAGAACCCCCTGGTCTGCACAAGGCAGCTCGGAAGGTTGGGATCCTGGTGCTGAGGGCAGGCTGAGGGGAGTGTGGGTAGCGCTGACGACAGAGCCCTTGGGACACAGGGTCAGGTTTATGCCCTGACAAATATTCCATCTTCTATCAAAGCTGAGCTTACATTTGCCCAGTCCCTTAATGCAGGAGCATTCAGCAGTTTGCATCCTGGATCAGAGCTGCCTTACGCTTGGTACTGGCAAGGAAAGCAGCGTTTCCCTCCTAGAGTGCCCCATTACAACCAAAAGGCTCCAAGGCTAATTCAGACCTTTGGAACCAGAACTTTTGCATTTCTCAGCAGACCTAAACACTGTGCTAACATCTCTTCTACTGAACTCGTTACAAAAATCGAACTTGCTTAATCAGGTAACTTCATGCTATACAAATAAAAATGATACTGAGGGTTTTTCCAACTGCATTGTTTAGCTGTGTTGTCAACTGGCAGTTTGTTGTTGTGCTACATGGCTGTTGGTTCACGTGCATCGTTACCTTACAGCACCCAAGCCGTGGGGCGGGAAAAGACGTGCACGCTCGTGTGCATTTGTGTAGAGCCTCCATCCTGCAAACTGGTGTGCACCTACATGCATTTATTCATTTAGACTTGCAGGAATCGAGTCAATGTATCAAAATCCGTTCACTTGGAAAAAAGCTGCGGAGGCCTATTTTCTAATGTTATGAATTTGCCTGTTGGCACCCCTAAAAATATTCTCTATTTCTGCTTTATGGTAAATTATACAGATTTAACACTAAAGATACCACTTTACTTATGCCAAGAAACTAACCTGTGTTTTGTTGCTTCTGTACCTTAGGGCTGGGGGAGAGGGAACATCTACCTAAAATGATAACTGCACCGTGTAGAGTCAACAGCAGTTAGAGCTAATTCGAAGCTTCCATAGCAAAGCTGCTTGAGATTGCAATGACTTCCTCCCTAATAGCATTCTGACATGCGCTCCCATCAGGCTTCACTGCCTTGGTTTTTGCAGATGCAAACAGATTTTTTTTGCTCTGTGTTTTGTTGTGCTGTGTACCGTGGCGGGTGTTTGAGGTGTTTTCAAGATGGTAAACAGTCTTCTTTCTTTTCCCTCCCCTCCCTTACTCCTCCTTCCTACTCGGAAGGTTTAGTTTCTTCTCTCGTGATAAGAAACGTATGCAGGCGTCACAGAAAAACATCCACTTCCAGGATACTTTCCGTGAATGGTCAAATTCAAACAAAGATGACACCTACACTGAACAAGGACAAGAAGCCCTGCAGCACCTGTGACTCAAACCCCGAGGTGTTCAGCTTCCTGCAGTAGATCTCGGCAGTCTAGTAACAAGAAGCTTCTGTGAACAGAGCTGGCAGCTCGTTGTTTTGATTTGCCTTGCACACCTCGGTGGTTGTGTTCCAGTTCAAAAGGGATCCCTCACTGTTTACTTGGTGACTGTTGGCTGAAAACAGAATCCAAGCTTTGTAGTAACAGTCATTGACACCCTGGGACATCGAAGCTTCTAGATGACTTGTTTTGTGCTGAATAACAAGTCTATGGTCTTGTCCTTGCATTAACTACAGTAACACAAGCTTCTCTAAACCAAAAAAAGGACCTGTGCCGTTATTAGAAGTTCGTTTGCAGTGTACAATATCTATTGGCAAAGACTCTGTTACCCTGTTTGTTAAGACTTTCGGTTGTTTGATTTTTCTTTATTTGGTAAGGATTTTTTTCAAGAGGGACATTGCAGCTGGCCACTCCCCATGGCGGGTCTTAGCACTGCCCTGTGGTGTCAAGTTCAGCTGGCACCTGCATTTTGCAGAGTAACCACTTGGAAATCCACGTGATACAAACTGATAAACTGGAGTAGCCTCGAGAGGGATAGTGAGTGTACATTTCCCTTGATGTTTACAGTGCCTACAGCATGAAGCCCATGTTTGAGGTGAGCGTGCCTTGCATTTTGCCACGACTTCTGCAGTACGAATGGAAAACAAATCACTTACAAGGAGGAATTCTAACACTTGAACTTCTCCTTTCTTACCAGGGACTTTCCCCTGGAGCAGCAGACAGCTGCTGTAAAGGAGTTAGTCCCCTTCCCGCAGTAAGGTTTTGAATGAAGTCACACTCCACTTTTCTGTCTAGGTAAGACTGCCTAACTTCAGAGTGAAAGACATCCTCAGCTAGCTGACGTGAGCTATTTTAACTGACCTTGAGATGACTCCAGCTCAAAATGTTTTTTTTTTTTTTTTTCTGACTAGCCTAAACACTATTTTGGGTGGCAGAGTAGATGAATTCCGCGTATGCAGGATGCTCCACTGGCGCTGACTGATGTTTGGGTAGCCTGCAGTTAGAGGGGGCTTAACTTGCCATCAGAAGGCCAGCACGTGGACACGGCTGAACTGCCAGGAGGGGGCTTACATCTGCTCTGCAATTAATGGTGCGAGACCCGTGGGACTGACTGAGGTCGTGCTTAGGAAAACCAGAACACTAAACCCCCGTGCAGCGTAACCACTGCGCGTGCTCGGCGGCAGTGCGCACCCTGGCTTTACGCCTGTGGGCGACCTGTGCGGGTAGAGCTGAGAGCAGGAAGCTGTGGGCTGCTGCTGGCATCTTACCTGCAGCAACTGCGTCCCCTCTGCAAAGAGTCTGTTCTCTAAGAACAGGAAGCAGTGCTCAGGCTGGAATAAAGCTCCAGCTGCTCCAGGTACTGAATGTCTGAGGATGGCCTGAAGGATCCCTAGATAAGAGCAAGCCAGGGGGCTTAGCGCAGGACAGTTGTTTTCAGTCGAGGGTGATCCAAGACCAGATTACTTACTGTGTACGGGCAGCAGAGGGTTCTTAGCTCGCCTGTTGTGAAGCTGTGCCAGGAAACCATTTTTTGCAATGGGCTGAATGCTGCTCTGCTCCCGACTGTAACTCCTTCGAACGCAGACCTACACGTTCTAGGTAGAGCAAGTGTTTGCTGTGCCTGCCAAGTGTCATTGTCTGGGGCAGGAGGGGAAAATGTGGCCTTATGTGAAAGGCATTTGAAATAGCGACAGCAGCATTTGATGCTAATATTAGGCAGAGATAATTTTGCCTGGTTACATTTTGGTAACACTTAAGTTTTATGCTTACAGAGAGCTGTTTTCATTAGAACATCACTTCCCTCCCTTGCATGAATGGAAATTCATACATGGAGGGAGGACTTACTGTAAAATACGTAAGTTGCTAAGATCCTGATTTCACTTTCAGATTGAGTGGAAAAAAAAAAAAAAAAAGCACACTATAGCTGTATCCGGCAGTTAAAATAAATTGTGAACGATTCCTGCCTCTCCCTAGCATAGTTTACAGTCATTTGACGTTTAGAAGAGATGCAGTGATCCGAAACAATGCAAGGATGCAGCAGATTCACAGCCGGAATGAGCACATCACTTTCCAAATCAGCTAGGAGCAGTGAACTGGGACAATAGAAATACACAGGCTGAACTGTTTTCCCCCAGCATCTAAGCTCATGTATTAAAAACGAAGTCTCCTGGCCTAGTGCACGTAAAGCTAGTCCCATACGCCAGAGACCAGGGCACTATTGTTGGGTCAAATCTGCAGCCAGTTTCAAACAATGGCACTACGCAGCCCAGCCTTCCCCCATTCATCTCCATAGCCCATTACCTCAAAGACCTAATTAGTTACTCCTGACCTGCTAGCATTAACCACTTCACTCCTCATTCTCATGTTAGAAATGATGAATTCATACACACCAAGTGTCGTCGGAAAGGATGGCACACAGGGATGAGTACGTAAATAGTTGAAGATCTGTCATGTAGTTTCTCAATTTTGAACTAAAATCCGTTTTAAAAAAGGGGGCAGGATGTTGTCAGGTAAGGGGCATAACAATCCTGTCTCCAAAGTGCAGGATCACTGAAGTTTTTTTTGTTTTTTTGGTTGTTTCTGTTTTGTTTGGGCAGTAAATCATTTTAACAGTTTAATAAATATTTCTGAAAAACAAGTATTTCTACAAGACTTGTGCTTGTTTGTTTTTATGGAACACTATCTGTTTTGGGGATGCACTGTACAGGTCTGTCTTCTCTCCTGTGAAAAAGGCTTGTGCAACTGCTCATGCAATAAAGCCTCAAACTGGGCAAAGTTTAGGATACTGCCATTCAAAGACTGACAAAAATTCTATTTAAAATACATTAGCAACTATTTAGGAGCTTCTGATGATGACAAAGAACACCACAGAACCTTTTCGTTTAGGAGCACTGTAAGCTCCTCAGTGGAAGATGCGTGTCTGTGTACACATCCAGCTCTGAGAAAAGGAGATGCTTTGCCTCCGTTTTCCCCAATCCAGCTACATCCAGCAGCAAGCCCAGCTGCCAGAACAAGAGTTAAACCCTGTGCAGAAAGGACTTCACCTACAGAAAGGAGGAGGGCACAGTGGGTGCAGCTGCAACCACGCTTAACCACGACGCTGTCCTCCAGTGACTGTTCATCTGTTCATCAGGAATGTTTCCTTTCCTCCTTACTAGTCTGTAGTGCGTATTCGTCTAATAAAAGGGAATGACAGACTCATGATGTACAAAATAAATTTCTTACTACATGCTTCTCTCACACCTCACAGAACTATTTAAGGACATAGTATTACTGAAGTTCTCACCTGACTCAGTGTCTTCAAGAAAATGAAGTCACTGCCCTTCAACTTCTGTTTTGGGCCACATTTTTCAGAAGCTTAGCTTGTTGCTATTATCTCATTCCTATTTCTCCATAAAGTGACTTCATAAAGGGCATCTGTCTCTCAAAATGAGTGTGGACATCTGGCACATAAAGAATTAAAGACGGAGGTCTCTCATGAACACTAATCCAAGCAGCAAGATGAGTACCAAATGAGAGGTGCATACTCGATTCAGCGGGATGCCAGTACGCGTGTTTCTTACAATATTCACCACTTCAAAATATTAATAGAAAAGTTTAATTTCTTTGAAGAACAATTCTTGGCTTACACTATCCTACAGAAAGGTAAGAACAATCACCATACACAAACTTCCCATCGTTCCCGTAAGACAGGGTGCTGTCAGCTATCGATGCTTATCATCATCTCTTTGCTTCTTGCTGTCTCTTTCCCTGCTCCGGTCTCTGTCTCTGTCCTTCCTGTCTCTGTCCTTCCTCTCCCTCCCTCTGCTCCTCTCCTCTTTGGAGTCCCTCTCTCTGTCACTGTCACCCCAAGCCCATGACCGCTCCCTTTCTGGCCATCTCTTCTCTCTGCTCCTTTCATGGTCTCGGTCCCTTGATCTCCAATCCCTTGTTCCCTCTCGAGACAAGTTTCTTTTCTCTCCCGAGCCTTCTCCATATAAATCATTTTTCACATTTGGCAAATTGATGGGTTTCCGGAAAGGTCTGTCCCGTCCTCCGAACCGTAGCTGCCCGGATTCTTTTTTGCCTCCAAAACCACCTCCAAGCCTCCGAGGAATCCATCCTTTGAGAGTTCTTTCCAGTTCAAAGTCTACAAAGATCTCGTGTTGATCGATAACCAGCCTGTTGGCATCTCTGTGGGCCTTCAACAGAGCACGTTCCTCTTTGTACTCAATAAAAGCATAACCCTTAGAAAATCCTGTGACCAAGTCTCGAACCAGACGGATCTTTCTGATGTCTCCATACCGGGAAAAGACCTCCTTTAATTTCTCCTCTGTTGTCTGGAGGTTCAGCCTTGCCACGAACAGGGTGAGGTGAGGATCTCCCGTAACCCCCTTGTTGGGTTCGTAACGTGCCAACATAGCCCTCCATATGGCCCGGTCGTGGGGCTCCTCATCGGTGCCATCGATGCTCCCTGCTTTGAGGGGGTCATACTCCTTCGCTATGGGGGCCCAGTCGTTCATTGTCTAGTGGAAAAAAACATTACACATGCAGGTCACTGCTGGCATTTTGGAAGAAAAGCGGGTAGTGCAAGAAGCACTTTTAGCACTGCTGTACGGTGTTTGTCATCCAAGAATCCACAGAAGTGTAACCAGCTGGTCACGTCGCTGTTACTTGATCCTGATTTTACAGCAGGACACTGCGGTAGTACTTACACTCTTTGTGCAGGTGTGTCTGGGGATCCAGCCCGTTTAGCAGCACTGTTTCGCCTCCCCTGCATCTAGCTGCTCATATAAGCAGCCATAAGCCTTTGCAAAATGCTGGGAAAACCTTAACTGGATGCTGCTGGACACATCCCAGTGCAGTACCCTGAACAGCCCTTCCCGGAGTACAACATTGCTTAAAAAAAAAGCCCCCAGAACAAACACTGGGCCCGGCCCAGCCCGGAGGCCGCCGCGCTCCCCGCCATCGCCTTCCTGCAGCGAGCTGCGGCCCTCGGCACACG
>VXAV01007479.1:9008-21235 GCA_013399715.1 Alectura lathami
AAGATCTCCAATATGATCAGTTTATAATTTGGGAAATGTACTCATTCTGTATATTTTACTATATTTTTAGATATTTTACCTTAAAATTCAACTGTATTCTAACTGTATTCTAGTATAACCAGAGACATCATTTGCCTAAGACAGTCTATGATTGAGAACTAAATTTTCTGCTTATTGTGTTTCTTACAGTATGCAAGATAATACTGCCTTCGCTAATAAACACTACAGTATCTCAACTAACAGGTTACCTGGAGGGCATGAAAAGCAGAGTGAACTACAGTTTGCTGCAAATCCACCACACATCACTCAGACAGCATTTTCTTTTTTCTTTTTTTTTTTTTTTAAGTGACAAAAAAGAAACATCATGTTCTTTAGATCTTGGAGGTTTATTAAAGCAAATGGATGTGGAAAAGAAAGTAGGGCAATCAAAAATAAAAATGATGAATATAAGGCTTTCCTTTGTCCATGGGGAAGGAGATATTTTTATATAAATATGTAAATACACATACACACATATCTCAAAGTATTTTATAAGTAAAAAATGAGCTGCTGTCTATAATGTATTAAATCTTTAATATGAATGGCCTAATAAGAAAATGCATAAAGAGCTTGAAGGATTTTTGAAAATATTTGATAATATTAATGTCTTAAGTCTTTTTGTAGCAACAGTGAGGCATTTTTGAAACTACCACGATAAAACTCCACTGTCATTCTCTAACAAGTATTTTGCCTAACACTAAAAAGGCAAATAAAGTGGCAAAACAGCCTAGTAACAGTCTTGCCACTTCCGCTAAAATGAAACATTGGATAGGACATGATTAAACAAAACTATACTAGTAAGGATAGTTTATATACATATAGATTTGCACATGTAAAGAAGAGGTAATGCTATATAATCACTATCAACAAACCACCTTCATTTGCAAGGATATGAATTTGAGCCACACAGCTCCCCAGTGAGTCAAAATTAAAATGGAATAAAATCAGTTCTGTAATTGTTAATATAACAGACAAGAGCTAGAATGGTGAGCCATCAATTCTAATTAAAGGCTGCAATTAAAGGATACTTCAATCAATCATCTCTGTGGAAGTATACTCTATTGATTGCTACATTAATTATTAAAATAACATTGAAATAAAATTCATATATAGTTATCTGGCAACTACTTCAAAATACTACTCTAAGTCTTCTAATCAAAATCAATGATATCATAACTAGGACTTCGATTTATTTTTCTATAAACAATGTTGTGAAACACAACCTGTCGTACTCAAGTACTGCAGTAATCAGCTACTTACTCTTCAAAGAACATACAAAAATTTTACTTTCTCCCATTGCCATGAACTTCTTATGGCAGTCCTTTACTACTTGCTGTCCCTCCAGCAGGATTTGTCAGAGTATCAATTGATGTGTAATGCACTGTAGTTACATGCACATATCGAACAACTGCATGAAGGAAACTAGGTTTTCAATAACTTTTGACACAGTCAAAAGAAAGATCTGCTTGCATAAATTAAAAGAAAAAGTTAAAACACAAACTGTAATTTTGCAACAGAAATAGAGGCAGGTGGAAAGCAGAGTTCATAGTTACATGCCAGCTTCTGCGAAGGAAAAGAACATGGAGGAGATAGTAGCTAAAAAGACAATGAAGTCTGACATAAAATTCAAGCTAGAGCCAAACTCAGTTAAGAAGGGCATACAAACAGAAGAGAAGAAGCTGTCAGCCACTACAGAAGCAGAACTCTGGGTCTGGCAAGGACGAATGGTGGAAAATTGCTTTCCACCTTAGTACTTGCACAAGAGATCTTTTTAGTCTGGTATGATACAAGCACAAAAAGCTGTTTGCTGTGTTCTAAAGTACAGATGTTCATCAGTGTTATCACATACAGCTTATTAATATCTGCAGTAAGGTGATGTAATGACAAGTAATTTACAATTGTAACCCTCATGATTTTGCACAAAAAGTGCAGAACCTATCGTATCAACATAACTGCTCTGCTATCTTATAAAAACAATTGCTTCAATATTATTTATACACAGTTTGAAAAGATTACCAGATGCTTTCAGGTATGACAGCCTATTGACTTTGAGAGGACTGAGTTACAAACGCTAAGAATCTCCTTAAAATTTTGGTTTTTTTAAAAGCCTCCTACAAATTGTCAAATTCCACAGTTGATTTTAAGCTGGTAATTGTGCCAGCAGGCAGCCAGGCTACAGAAATCTACTACACAGATTTATGACTGCCACCCACTGCTACTGAATGCTCTGCAACTATGGGCTGTAATCAGAAGAAAAATAATTAAAAAACACAAGAAAGGAGAAAAAAGAAAAATGTACAGTATTTTTTTTTTAAAAAAGTTCCTTATTTTCATTAATTTGATGTCCACTGTTACAGAAATGGATTCACAGCCAGCCTCCAGGAGCTAAAAATTCCAGCTGTTTCTTCAAAAGTAAAGATCAAACTTCACAAAACAAGGTAAGATTTTAACTAAAGAACGTAACTAAACATTAATCAATTAATCAAAACTTGCAACTTTAATTGTGTTCTACCAACCTTAGCTTCCTTTGAAAGTCAAGTAACAGCAGGCAGTAGCAGCAGGTGAGAAAGAACAGGCGATGGCAGCAGGTGAGATTAGCCATAGATGTCACATGCTGTCTGGCTGGTTTCAAAAATCTGCTACTGATTTAGACTCACTAAAATCAGTTTACTAAAAACTCTACAAAATAGGACTTTTTCCAATTGAAAGTGTGTCTCTTTAGAAGCACAAGCCTCCTAATATACCTAGGGCAACCAATGAATTATCTGCTACATTTTATAATACAGTTCATGTTTATAGGGTGCTATTTCTCTAAAATTATACTGACATCTAATCACATTTAATAAAGACAAAGGCAAAGACTGGTGAAAAAAAAAAGTAACCATACTGATACATAATTTCAGACAAAATTACTTACAAGGAATATCAATAACAACGTTGTTACAGATCACTTATCCTTCTAAATAGCTACCTAGAAAAATTAGGCAAAAAAACATTTCATTTTTAAAATTAGCATAAAGCTGTCAGTGCTTACTAAGTCTCACTAAGCAAATAAGAAAATAAAAGCATACTAGTAAATATCTGAAAGAAAACCAAAATAATATATTAAAACTTCATTCTTTGGAAGCACAAATGCATTAGTATCAAGTTAGCTACTGAACTTCCTAGCTAGCATGAGAAGAGTGCAGATATATTTATATTTAAAACAGTAAATTCAAAAGCCTTGAAATATCTACCCAGACAAACTAAAACTAATAACAATATAGCCAACCAAACAAGTAAGAAAATAAAAATAAACAAGGCATAATGACAAAGAAACAACTGTTATCAAATTATGCAACAGGACTCTTCTGCTCCTCCAGGTGCCTCAGACTCTAGGGACAGGTTTTTAAGAGCAGTTACATCAGTACAGTAACTGATGCATTCACTTTTCTTCATAACAGTAATTAAAACGCCTCAGAGAAAGAGTTACCACGCTGAATACAGTTAATCACCAAGGATTAAACAAGCTGGCTTACAATACTCTGGCTTTCTGTATCATATGAAATTACTTAAAAAAATTAAAACAAGAAGATCTGATTCCAGCAGTTATTGACAGTGATCAATTTTCACTGACTTTGCCATGAGTTGTAGGCATCCCTGTGAAGACCAAGGTTTATGATTTAATAGAACGTAAGCACTTAGTCTTACTACAAATTCACCCCGTCTATACGATGAATACTTTTATACATCGTTAACCAAAGGGTATTATTATTATTATTATTTAAATCAACCACAGATTTTACAGAACTATTTCTAAAGCTATTTTTATAGTAACAGTAATTTTTAAAGAGATACAGAATTTTTTTCTTTGTTAGGTAAATTAGATTATAAGTAGACCAAGAGTAATTAAGAAAAGCAGTAGTACAGATTTTTAGCATATTTATTTTTCTTTTTGTCTTTGAAAAACACTACAGTTTATGCTAAGAAATCCTGCAAATATTTGAGTATAAATCTTCACAGTGGACATTTAAGAGTCTAGCCAGGTTTGTTACGCTACCATTATCTTTAAGATTGTTTGCTTTTGGTAATTACTTTTACAGAATGGTACTTACTACAAATAAATAGACTATTAAAACAGGATTCCTTTCAATGCCATCTTCATAGAATCATAGAATGACTTGGATTGGAAGAGACCTTAGAAGACCATCCAGTTCGAGCTGAACATGAGCCAGCAGTGTGCCCAGGTGGCCAAGAAGGCCAACAGCTTCCTGGCTTGCATTAGGAATAGTGTGACCAGCAGAACTAGGGAGGTGATCGTCCCCCTGTACTTGGCACTGGTGCAGCCCCACCTCGAGTGCTGGGTTCAGTTTTGGGCCCCTCACTACAAGAAGGACATAGAGGCCCTAGAGCGTGTTCAAAGAAGGGCAATGAAGCTGGTGAAGGGCCTGGAGTCTTATGAGGAGCAGCTGAGGGAACCGGGGCTATTCTGAAGAAGAGGAGGCTCAGGTGAGACCTTATTGCTCTCTACAGCTGCCTGAAAGGAGGCTGTAGTGAGGTGGGGGTCAGCCTCTTCTCTCAGGTAACAGTAATAGGACAAGGAGTAGTGGCTTCAAGCTGCACCAGGGGAGATTCACATTGGATGTCAGGAAAAACTTGTCAGAAAGAGTGGTCAGGCATTGGAGCAGGCTGCCCAGGGAGGTGGTGGAGTCACCTTCCCTGGAGATGTTCAAGAAACGTGTAGATGTGGCACTTCGGGACAGGGTTGAGTGGCCATAGTAGTGATGGGTTGACGGTTGGACTAGATGATCTTAGAGGTCTTTTTCAACCTTAATGATACTATGATACTAACCACCTGCCTCAGGCAGAGACACCTTTCACTAGATCAGGCTGCCAAAGGCTCTACTCAATACTATTCGTTTTATTTATACTGTTTTATTGTTTTTAGCCACAATATATAGTATCTGTCAATGTTAAGTTGAATTTGACTAGTCTGTCAGTTTGTTTGTGATACCAATTCATATTATTTCACCTATTTCAAACTCTACTTACTATTCTTTCTGAAGAAGCATCAGCATTTCTAAACTAAAACATCAAAACCACTTTATAGAATAACTAAGATTAAAATGCTTTCTTTTGAATGAAGATTTCACTATAATGTTGTAACTAAAATGATATTTCTGAAGTTAGAAGAATTATATTCCCAAATAGAATAGAATCATATGCTGTATGCCATGATATAACAGTATACCTTTTGATCCTGATAAGGTAGCAAACAGTACTTTAACTCTTGGCTCTTAGCAGTTATGCAGTGGATGTCACAATCTGTGCTTACTACTTAGAACACTGCAGTGAATGAAAGCAGAAACTGAGGGGGAGAGCTTCATATCTCACAGGTTACTTGAAGAAAGCAGACTATTGGTGAGTTTATGAATAACAGGACACAGAAGTCCAGTAACAGTGAGTGTAGGTGCAAACATGAAGGTTCTGACAGACACATGGAAGGAGACTACTATCAGACCAACATCTAAATCAGTTATTACTGTAGTTGCACAGAAGTCCCTTCTGACAGACGCTGCTGCCCTCATAACAGTCAGATTAGTACTGAACTCCTGAGCCTTCAGTATTCAGCCTGAGACCTCAGGATAACCCAAAAACTGGGACTGGTTTACCTCAGTATGCTGAGCTGAAAACTGGTAGCTGAGGAACTGATTTGCAAGCAGATGGCATGCTGTGACCCCAGCATGGCAAGGTCCATGGCAGGGCTGCAGGCAGCCTCAGCACCAGCTGGCTGATTTGTAACCTCTGGCCATGCATCTCTACAAGCCCTAACAGGACAGAAACAGCACAGACCATACAAATCAGCACTAGAAATAGAAGAATTACCATAGCAATTACAGTTGCCTATCAAATGTGGTATCCAGTTCCCAGAGCTGGTTACTGCCAAATATTTAGAAGCACACAGAAACCCTGTAACATAGCTATACATTATAAATCATTTCCATTTCAGCTTGTCTACTGAGACAACCAAGCATTATGAGATTCCTATGAGCCTTTAAACACTCATCAAAACCAAAACCTTGACATACCCTGACTTCAGCAATATGATAACAAAGGTTTTGGAGCTTTCTGGAAAAGAATATAAAATCCAAACTGTGCTCTATCTGACACATGCTAAATCTCATCAACAAGAACTTGAGCTAATGACAGCTCTGGAAAGAATGTGAGCAAGATAAAATTTAATTGAGAAAGCAGGCAGTGAAATCTGTGGTATGAAAGCTCTGCATGCAAGCAGAACCAAAATTACATAATCACTACTTCACTATACTATTCAAGTTGAGCATTTTGTGTTCTATACTTTTTAGTTTTCTTACATTAGACATAGTGTGAGCTGTGACTAAAATGCCTTTAACTTAAAAGCTATGTATTTTCTTAAGAAAACTACATCTATAGCAATAGGCATTTTTCAAAAGGTGGATGAGTTTAAGTAGTACCTTGACAAAGAGAGGGCTGAAAAGGGTCAGATTTTGCACAAAGAGCTTCAATGGTTTAAACAATGAATTCATTCCATGTCTGATGTTATCTCGAGGCCTATTCAAGGCAATTCGCAGGTGTGAACTAACCACTACAGCATATGTTTCCTGTTGTGCTGCCTTTTGTTCATTTCAAACATTATCTATAGTGTATAAACATTAAATGACTCTTAAAACCCTTTATTAATTTCAAAAAACTTTGTACAACTGTATTTAGAATAAAAATCATAGATAAAGCCTGAATTTAATATTTGACCTCTGCCATAAATTAAAACATTTTCTTGATTTTCCAAAAATATAACAGTAACTGTTACACTACTCATCAATTAAACTACTCATCTAAGTACTATTCATCAATTTTCCATCTATTGGCATTCAACCAATCAGGTAGATTTAAATCACGTAAGTAAAGAAATGCAATCTGATTAGTGCAATATGTTCAAATGATTCACAACAAACACAGACCTCTTACATGCCTTAGTTTCCTTGAATAGACCAAGCTATTAATATCTTTTTAAAGAAACAGTGATTTTTTTTTTTTTTCCAGAGAAAATAATGACAATAAAAAGTGGTAAAAATCAGCAAATTATGTTTCCTCATTGCTCCGTAAGTGATGTGAGGATCTGGTTTTTCATTTTTTGTTGCTTGTTTTTTTAACAAAAAGGCTTCTACTTGAATCAGTATGACTTATGGATGTCTCAGGGGAGCTGAGCTGACAACCTTCACATTGTTTTAGAACAGAGTACACTCGTGATAATTTTGGATTAATAACACTTAGGTTTTGAACAGTGGGCTTCTGAATTGTTTCTAACCTTTAAGTTCAACATCAAGGTTCATTGCAGAATGAATCATACCAACGCTCTAAAAATATATATTGAATTCAAACATAATGAATACATTATTCATATATGTTAGAACCTATTTACTCTCTAGATAACTACAGATCTTTTCCAAATGAAAAGTGGTTTAATCACCAATCATTGCTCTATTTTAATGTCTATTGAAATTCTAGGGTTCTGACACAGATTTTTTCTGCATTGGTTTTATGATTTAAATGCAGTTACTCCCAATTTCCTTAGAAGAGGTCAGAATCAGGCTCTATTTAGCAGTACAGCAAAAAGCCTAGTTTCCTTGCTCAAAAGAGACGATCCATTAAAAACAAAAGGATTGCTCAGTACAGTGAATCTTATGGGAGATGCAGAGACATGGTCCGCATGAGCACACTGTAAGTGAAAGGAATCCAGTCACACTGAATTTAATGTGATCGGTGTTACTTAGGGCAGAGAATAAGAGTAGAAACATTATTACCAAAATATGTCATTTGCATGTATCTATCATTGGATGATAAATAATAATGCATGGGAGATTTTCTAATTCCAATGACAACAGATAAAGTGAAACACAAAGAGAACATTATACAGTACAAGACCTGTTCCAAGTCTTATAAAGTACAATCTATGGCTTCAATAATACAGGTTTCTAAAAATATGTATTAATTCCTTAATATAGTAAGCAATTAAAATTGTTTTAAAACCTGAAATTTAGTATTTGAATTTAAAAACGTAAAGTTAATTCAATTTAAAATTCCATTTCATGTAAATGTAGAAGACAAAATTTACCTGACGTTTCAAATTAAGTTGAGCTAACCTAATTGGGCTACACTGAAAATATCATAGTCTGGTTACCAGTGTACTAGCGTTACTAGTTACTAGTGTGATGGCATGTAGCAGAAAGAATAACAGCATGATGAAGCTGAAGATGTTTTCAAGATATTGAAAAATAATTTTAAATATTACAAAACAAGCTTAAAAAAAAACTGATTCATTTTCAAATATTTAGCAGTTTTGCTCATAATTCATGTGTATTCAGATGTAGCATGGGAACCTGGGAAGTGTGCCACTGTAGTTCTACACTTCTTTGTCCTCATGTCCTGAGCACTTTCACATAACAGAATTCCATCCACCCCTTGTAGTTCTGCATCCCTACTGCACTATATAAAAATAATTAAATGCATCACATTTCTAAGCACTCTAGCTATACCACGAAAATCCTCTGTGCATAGTCTTAATAATATGCACTACAGAACTTGAGATCATTTAACTCTAAAACATCAGAAAGAGACCTCCAGGATTATTTTCCTGGTATCAGCTCATCACGTAGTACCTTTGTATGTTGGCCTGTATCTGAATTAGGTCATTTAGAAATATCTTGAGTACTAGTAGCAATGTGCTTGCTTAATACATCAGTCCAGGCAGCCTCATTAGCCCCATTAAATATACACACTAAATCGTAAGAATGTTTTTAATCAGTATCAGTCGTTCTTAAAGAGGAAATACAGGCACCTGAAATTCAATTAGGTCTGTTCACGTTAGATGCTAAAAAGAAAGGCTGCAAAAGTGTTTGTTAGGCTTTTCACATTTTCTAATCAGTGCTGATAAATGTAAGACCATACGTGACAAGTGTTCCTGAGAGTTACTTACGGCCACAATCAGCACGAAGTGCTTAGCAGTCTTACAGCAAGCTATTGCTCCACCCATAACTAAAAATTTAAAAATAATTAAAAAAAAGGAATCCTCCTTCATACACTTTTGCTGAAAATGCAATCATGAATAGCTGTCTGTAGAGTACGACCAAATGCTTACAAGTAGGATTCCCTAAAACTGCATAACACATATCCTCTTGTTTAGGAGCAAGAACTGCACATAAAGTCTCTTCCTCTCCTAAGCAAATCCACCTGCATTAATTTAGACCTTAGGCCTACTGTTTAGGTGCTCTAGATTTGAAAAGTCCATCAGTAATGATTTAAAAAACCTAACAATCCTCACATTACTCCTCTGTTTTCAGAGATTAAAATTAAAATTTAATTTAGAAATCTATGTATCAACTTAAAGTACTTAAAGATTCTATTGTGAATAAATTAGTATTTTTCAAAGAGCAGATATAATTTTATCATTTCATTGATGTTGAATATTCAAGTCAAACTTAAGGAAAAGTTCCCTGAATGAATAAATATAATGAATGTTTAAATGGTCATTTAAAACTCCTATTATTCAGACTTTAGTGTTACTCAAACTTCTCCATGCAGCTTCACCAAATGTGAAAAGTGTCCCCAGTTAATGAAATTCCTGCACTTAAAATTTATCAGGTATATACTGAGGACTCACTTCCTTGATGACAATTAGCGAATTGCATCTAAAATCATGATATCACAAACATGAAGCCATCTCTGAATAGAGAGATATGTTAATGTATTTTTTGCACAAAAAAAGGAAATAATCAAATAATGGGTAGCTCTTAGCAAGCAGTCAGAACTCAGGGACAAAGTAATGGATTAAGGCAACTGCGATGTTAACAGAACTGAAATTTAACACTACTTTTTACACTGAATAAATCTTAACATTTACACAGATTTTTACACTGAATATGAAAATATTTATTTATTAAAACTTTTTCACTTAAGAGGACAATGTATAATTTCTCCCCCTAAAAAGACAAGTATTATCTTCACAACTACTAAAAGACACACCTGAGGATGGGTACCTTTGCGGGGCAGGACCCATTCCATCCTTCCCCCAGTACAACAACCCTGCACACCCAGTACTTTCAAGACACTTCCATTATTTTGTTTTGTACTACAGGAACATGAAGCCTCCATTCCAAAAATGACCTGCCTAGTCTTTCACATCAACACTGCCACCTCTGTGCACATAGCTGCAACCTCTCCCAGAAGGCAGACCGCAGACATTCGGCCTCCCCCCAGCAGTGACTAGCGGTAGCTCCAGGAAGGGCAGTGATTATGGTCACCATGGCTCAGGGCCGGCTTCCCGCTTTTGAAAGCTTGTTTCCTGTTTGTGCACACAAAGTACTAATCTTTCCCCGCCACCTGCTCCGTGGTTCTGCTCCTGCTCCATGGGATCCCCCCAGAGTGGGAGTGCTTGTCGCCTTGCCGCCCACAATCCTGCCGCAGGCCCGCTCCCTGCCTGTTTTCCTGCCGGAAATGCGTACGAACAGAGAGCATGGTAGCCCACACCAGGACGTTTTAAAAGAAAGGGCTGTTTAATACAAGTGGCAAGGATACAATAGGACACACCAAGAAAAAGTCTCAACCTAAAAAGTCTACACAATCTATCTTAAAAGCCTGCAAACTAATTTATTCAAAATGCCTATAAACGCAGACAAACACATAGCAAACTACTCCTTCCTCCAGACTGCATTCAGGAAGAATTTTTTATTTTGGTCACTCCAAAGTTCTTTGTTCCAGTTTCCTGCCTAGATTTCCCCTTTTCCTGTGCTAGGGTGAGGAGTTATAGTAAGGATGATCAGAAATAAACTTTAAAAGCAGATGTGAATGCACAGTTTGTTACATACTGGAAAAACAGGGTGGATTGTGCATTTTCCTGCCTCCAGTTAAGTCCTACTGAAATTAATACTAGAGGAAAAGGGACAAATTAAAGCCAAAACAAATTATATAATAGATAATATTCACAAATATTGCTGTTAACTCTCACATCTATGGATTTACTCCATAATCTCTGTAGACATTTCTCTTTAATAATAATTAACTGTTGAGAAGAGAAGAGAAGAGAAGAGAAGAGAAGAGAAGAGAAGAGAAGAGAAGAGAAGAGAAGGTGGTTAAATACAACAATGATTTTGTGCAATTGAAAGAAAAATTTATTGGAACAATTTTTATAAGTTCATGTAGCATGCTATCTCAATCATTCATTGCAATAGCAAATATTTGTTACATTAATTAAACAACAGAACAGGAAAGTCAACATAGGTCAACAAAAGTTAATCTTTTCAAATTTTCTGGAATTGCATGGACTAAATTTTATCTGTGGCTCCTATTCATAAATGCACAGTTTCCCTGCCTCTAGCCCCATTCCTTTTTATTCCTTTAATGTCTACCAAAAGAAATTAAAATACAGGGCACTGCATTATTTATGCAAATGTACAAAATGTGTAAATTCAGGCTTTTGATTGCAAGTCGTGTTCTCTATGGGCTTAATCATTCTTAATCAATATCATTCTTATGCCACCTTCACCTGTAAAATTTAAAAATATTCCAGCTTTTATGCTTTCCACCTAAATTCAAAAATACCTTCCAATGGTTACTGACATTGTATCTGCTGTTAGAGGTATTTGTGTAATTCCTCTCCATTGACACATGGTTGAAGTTTTTGGTTTAATGCATGTTTGGCATATTACATTTTCCTGAAGCAGGTATGGTTGGAATGGGAGAGAAAGTGGTTGGTTTCCTGCCTGCTACACCGTGTGTCAGAAGGAACCTTCTGGTAGGAAAAGGAAAGTGCTCCTTTTCACACTCAGAATGGTCTGCACTTGAAATGAAATTCACCCTATAATATCACAGGAGGTTCATTTTCTACTTGTTGTTTGTGCCTTAAGGTTTATGTTACCTCTATTTAAACTACTAATTATTAAAACTTATTTTCTGTTCTTAAAATAAGCCTAGAAACCCTGAGTGTAGCTTCCAATGTATGTAGCTAAGGAAGGGGGAAAAAAATAAAAAAAGGGAAAAAAAAAAATTATCTTAAAACTTTGGATAAATTTGGTAATATCCCAATATATTCCTTCATCCATTTGGATGATATATAAAAAATACAAATATATATAAAATATATATTTAAAAATAAATATATATTTAACTAAATATAT
>VXAV01007480.1:30196-45523 GCA_013399715.1 Alectura lathami
TTTTTGTCCTGGTCACAAAATCACAGTGTTACTAAGATAAGTGTGATCATGAAAAAGCTTTGTATACTAGGAGACATTATTTATTTAAGAAATAGCAGTAGTGTAAAAGCAATTCTTCTCTCCTAATTTCATATCTCATTTTCTATTGATCAGGTATTATTTTTGTCGTCATTTCTTTACAACTGATAAGAATCCCACAATAGATTTATGCTTTGAGAATATAAGTCTTAAATGGACCACACAATTCACAGAGCATTTTTTTTTAATAGTCTGTGATGATCTTCAGAAGTCAATGCACTATGATCTCAGATTGGCAGATAAAGCTATTTGAGAATTACTTATCTGTATTTTCCTGATTTTACTGGAGAGTTGTCTCAAGTTAGCAAAATGAATAGCTTCTATCCTTAATTGAGAATACAGTAAAAGCATGTAAAAATGTACAAAATGTATGTAAACTGTCATATAACTAGCCTTCATTTCTCAAAAAATATGTATATTTAAAAAGCAATATAATTCTCTTTTGCAAATAAAACCAGTGTATTTTTTGAAAGTTTCAGAAGCTGAAGAACTTTTGTAACTTGGAGCAAGATTGGAAACTTCGGAGTGAAGGTAACAGTCAGAGAACAGTTTGTAGATTTCCAGTCAAAGGTGACTGTGACACTGAGATTCAATGTCTGTATGTATGTATGAATGCATGAAAAAGTAAGAATAAAAGATGTTTAAAGCAATCTGGAGAGAGCAAATTAAAAATTCCTTAATAGAAAAGGATATTATGGCTAAGTATAGTACCTGTTTATTATAGTTCATTAAGTTTTGTCATACCATTCAATATGCAAGTCATATGATGGAGAAAGGCTAGAGAAATCATGCTGAAAGAATCAATGATAGAGATGGAAAACTGGCTTCTGTGTTTCCAGAAATGTCCCCATTATAATATCTAATTCTCAGCTGCAGAATGAATTAACTGCTCTCTATTCAATTACTACATTAAGAATGAAAAAAGTAGGTTTTAATTCTTTCAGTCTGTGTTCTTTTGAAGGTTATTTTCACTGTTAACTAATTTTCTTTTGTAGTATAAAACCCAAACTTCTGAGAAGTGAATTTTAAAGACCTAGTTCCTAATTCTTTAGGATATATTTAATTAATCATGTAAAATCACCAAAGTTTCTCCTCAATAACATGAAATGGAAGCTGTGGAAAACAAATCCAGTAAAAAGCATTTGCTGATGTTACACAAATGGATGTTAGTTTTATGAGGGGGTTAGCAGTTTTAGCACGATCTCTTCTGAAGGACTATAAAGCATTTAAGAATAGAACTGCTCTTTTTTAATTTGATTTCTCATCACTGCAGTGTTAGGTATTTGTCTTAGATATCTGTAAGAAAAAAGGCATATTGACAAAAAAAATATTGACTTGACTAGAAGATCAAAGAATCAAGATTAAAGAAGCAGAATATGGCAGAATGTAACAGGAAAAGAAAACAACTAATTAGATTATTATTCTGCAAACTAAATAGTAAAATATATGGCAGCAATACTCTATCCTGAAGTTTAGACTAAAGTTTCCCTTATTTAATTTCAGCTCATCAGCTAGTTACGTGTTTTGTACTACCATGAGTAATGCTTTATAAAAGTTTTTATCAAACTGTCCTTACTTCTTTCTTTGCTTCTTCACCCAATACAAATTTCACAGTCACAACATCACAACAGTAGATTAGAAATTTATTGTCTGGTTTCTTTTATTTTTTTCTTTATATTTTTCTTGGCAGCCTTTGAAGACTCCATGACAAGCTTTAAGTGGAAAAATGTACAATTTACAATGGAAAAAAACAACATACTCTTCTTTGTAGCCCTATGTAGTGATTAAGGTCTCTCTTTTCTTGAGCCACCATTAGCAGTTCTGAACAATTTAAGGACTATATATGTCTGCTCAGTTCATAACACTCTAAGGCATCTGTCAACCACATTCGGCTTCATGTTATTTTGGAGTTTTAGCTTTCCAATGTGGAAAATTACATTTAAGAACTTCTCATAGGAAAAAGAGTGCATATGTGTAGCCAAGAATTTTTTACTAATCCAATAGATGTTTTAGCAGTCTAATAGTCTAAGTTGTCTGTAATACAGGAAAGATTCATTAATAATAATACAGTTATTAGTAGGAAGAAACCGCACTCACCCTTCACTCCTTTATAGCACCTACACTTTTTCTCTTGAGTTATGCTCACCTTTTCAATGTCCTTCTGGATCCCAAGGTTGATAGATTTGGTCTTTACAAGCTGAAAGGGGGAGGATTGCAACTAGTCCTAAAAATCACACCTGACGTCTCTCTGGGAGGCTCATTGTCTTCATAGTACAAGATTTCTCCTCTTCATTCTTGGGGACTTCTTGAGGACACGGTCTCGTGAGACCCTGCCTGGAGTACTGCATCCAGTTCTGGGGCCCCCAACACAAGAAGGACATTGAGCTGTTGGAGCTGGTGCAGAGGAGGGACACGAAGATGATCAGAGGGCTGGAGCACCTCTCCTATGAAGGCAGGCTGAGAGAGTTGGGGTTGTTCAGCCCCCAGAAGAGAAGGTTCTGGGGGGACCTGATAGTGACCTTCCAGTACCTGAAGGTGACTAATAGGAAACCTGGAGGGAGCTTTTACAAAGGCATGTAGTGACAGGACAAGGGGTAATGCCCATAAACTGGAAGAGGGGAGATTTAGGCTAGATATTAGGAAGAAATTCTTTACTGTGAGTGGTCAGACACTGGAAGAAGTTGCGCAGAGAGGCTGTGGATGCCCCCTCCCCGGAAGTGAGTGTTCAAGGCCAGGCTGGATGGGGCTTTGAGCAACCTGGTCTAGTGGGAAGTGCCCCTGCCCATGGCAGGGGGATTGGAACTAGGTGATCTTTAAGGTCACTTCCAACACAAATGATTCTATGATGAACTCACAGAGCTGCAGGTGAGGCAGTTGTCACTTGCCCACCAGCCTTGTTGTTCAAACAAGCTAAAGCCAGCTCAAGCCAAGGCAAACACAGGGTCCTGTGCTGTCATGCCAGTCCAATATCTGTGGCTTTTCACTAATAATAGCAGAATTTTTATTTGCCTGGACCACACTAGGAAATCTACAGAAAATCTGCTTCTTTTGCATGCTTAGCCTTTTTAGGGTAATGATATAGTTCTTCCTAGATTTCAGCTCCAGCAGAGAACTCATACAGCCTAAATCTTTTCTACCTTGTTTTATTCCTTCACTGTTTATTAGTCCTGAATTCCCTGTTGTCTAAGAGTTGGCACAGGTTGGACATAATTTATTAGTCATAAGGCAGATATACTTATTTTACTTAATTGTTAATCCCAGAGTCCTTTTCCATATGCTGCTTAACAAGCTGTCTGTATTAATTTTGCTTTACTAATTCTTGATCTTTGATTATTTACCTTTTTAATTTTCTTTATTATCCATACTAGAGTTCAGAAGATACTACGTCTAGTTTGCTTGACAGATAAGACAGATATTTATAAGTCCGGATCATTCATACAGTGCAGAAAAAGATCGCGAACAAACATAAAATGAAATGAGTCTTTGAAGTAATATCGGTCTCAAGATTATTTTTCATTTTGCAAAGCATTTATGGAATCTTCTCCATTTACTAGTCCTTGCAGAGAACTACCTGTGATTTGATAAATATTGCTCAGTACTTGTCTTTCAATAAATAGCTTTATTTTTAATTTTGGGGGTCTTTTGAACTTTTAACAGCTTTTTTTTTTTTTTTTTTTTTTTTAAGGTTGCTTAGTTTTAAACATGTACTAGCAAGCCTCTACCTTTCAAAAGTCTGTATTTTCTTTGATTCTTCTTAAATTACCAACATATGATATTTGGGACAGAGTCTACTTCCTTTTATCTTGCTTTGTATTATTTTTCCTGCGTTAGTTCTGATTGTGGTTGTCAATGTTACTGTCCCCTTTTTACTGTGTACTGTTTTGTGCTTTGCCAAGGCAGCCAGTCATTCTAGTGATATTGTGCTGTTTGCTATATGAAACAGATATTTTGTAGTGAATCTGTATGAATCTATGTCTTTGAACTTACATCCAATGTGTTCACTTCCCTCTGGTAATCATTTTTACACGTGTATCTCTTACATTATAAAACATGCTTGTTTCTGCTTTTTTTTTTTTTTTTTTAATTTTATTCCACCTTCACCATGTCCCCAAAATTTTTCTATATTTTGTTGTAGGCAGGATTTCTTTTCCTTCTTCTTGTACTTCCTGAAGAAGTTAGAATGGTCATATATGTAACATTGCAGTTAATAACTGACAACAGAAGTCTTTAGCTTTGCTTTATCGGACGTGGAAGTTCTTTTCACATTTGATAACAATTTCTAAAGCTCATAATTTCTGCATAAATTTTTCCTTAGTTCGACTTTATTTAGGGATATTTTTTTCTCTGTATTCTTGACAGAAATACGTGTATGTGCCCTAAACACCAAGAGAAATACTTGTTCAAGTATTAAGGAATGCTGGGAAAGAGAGGAAATAGGGAAAAAATAAAATTGCTACTTTGAGTGTAGGTCTGGTGACTTCTGTTCTTTTAGTCCTCACTTTCTACCTATGAAAGCCCATCACCATATATCCATTAAATCTGAGACTGTCCCTATAACTCTTAGTGGTGGCAGAGAGTGAAAGAGAAAAAGCCATTTGCTTTGGTGGAGGGGAGTGGGTGGGTGGAGGGGAAGTATGGTTTTAAAGTGAAATTTTAAGCAGATAGAGACATTTGACTAGAGAAATATTTGATATAAAGTGGGTAGCTGAACAACTGAGTTTTTGTAAATAAGAATAATGAATTAGGAAAACTAAGAAAATGTATGTGGAAGGTGACCATGGGCTTTACAGGTGAAAGGGTACTATTTTCCCCAGTAAACATGATTTGTATCACAAAATGGGAAATCTTTTGTTTAACTGTTGACAGCAAAGTATGTACTTGCTAAGAATATAGCAAAGCTTGGACAGTTTCCCAAATTTCTTTTCTTTTATACAAGCAATTTGAATGCCTAACATTCCATGCTTTACAGAAAAGCTGGTATCTTGATGCAGTAATTTTAGCTGATTACTTCTGACATGGTCTTGTCATTTGCAACTTCAAATTTGGATTGTCCAGGCATTTTAGAACTGCAGGTGATAGTTTATCCTGGATGACTATTGATTTTTATTAGGAAAATAATGACAATTTCTAGACATCTAAGCTCATTTGTTAAATCTAGTCGTCAGAGCCCTGTGTGCCCTAAAAGCCCAAGGACCCCATTTCAGCCCCTCCATGGTTACCAACAAAAACTTCAAAATTATCATTCCTGTGAAATAATAAAACTCCTAACCTTTCAGGCTGTGATGTGTAACCGCCTTTAAGAAATAGATATGAAAGTAAAAGACAGATATATGAGGCAATAAAGTTGGTGAAGCCCCTAGAGAGGAAAATGTATGAGGAGTGGCTGAGGCCCCTTGGTTTGTTCAGCCCAGAGCAGAAGAGGCTGAGGGGAGGCCTCATGATGGCCTACAGCTTCCTCACAGGGGAGCAGAGGGACAGGCACTGATCTCCGCTCTTGTGACAGTGACATGACCCAAGGGAACAGCATAGAGTTGCATCACTGGAGGGTCAGGCTGGGTGTTAGGAAAAGGTTCTGTATGAGATAGTGATTGGGGACTGGAAGGGGCTCCCCAGGTCAGTGGTCACAGCCCCAAGATGTCAGAGTTCAAGGAGCATTTGGACAATGCTCTCTGACACAGGGCTTGGGTTTTGGATGGTCCTATGTGGGGCCAGGAGTTGGACTCAATGTTCCTTGTGCATCCCTTCCACTCAGAATATTTTGTGGTTCTGTGATTCTGTGTCATTTTGAACCGTCAGAATGCTGAGGATGAAAATTCTAGCTGCTATTACAAATAACAAAACAGAATTTCCTTGTATATTTGACAGATGACAAGACAGATTCCAGGTGTCTCAATCATTTTTCTGATAGTCACCTTCATAGAACCATGGAACCACAGAATGGCTTAGGTTGGAAGCAACCTTAAAGCCCATCCAGTTCCAACACCCTCCCATGGGCAGGGTTGCCACCCACTAGATCAGTCTGCCCAGGGCCCCATCCTAACTGGCCTTGAACACCTCCAGGGATGGGACATCCACAGATTCTCTGGACAGCCTGTTCCTGTGCCTCACCACCTGCGTAAATAATGTCCTCCTAACGTCTAATCTAAATCTCCCCTTTTCTAGTTTAAAACCATTTCCCCTTGTCCTATCACTATCAGATCATGTAAACAATCTTTTTTATAAGCTCCTTTTCAGGAACTTGTAAGGATACAACTTAGTTTCTCAGCTTCCTTGGCTTGTTTTTCAGCATCTGTGTTCCCACAGGGAATCCATCACGCTTCTCTCCACACAGGCTTGTTCTGTGGTACATTAGGTATACATACTGATCTGCTTGCCTCTTCTAGCAATATAATAGCTACAACAGAGTAAGAGGTTAATTGTGGAGTTCTCTAGTATGCTTTGTCATAGATGAGCATAAACATGCATGCATTTCCAGGAACTACTGATTTATAGGGAAGTATAAATCACAGTTCATGCTCATTCTGATTTTTTTTTTCACAGTAACAAACACGTGTGAATAGGAATAATTTCAGAAATAAGCAGAAGTGTATTGAAAAAAAAGATACAGAATTAGTATGGTCCTTCAAGAGCAAAAGTGAGATCATTCTTAACATGTTGGAATCACTCACATTTCTTATTATCTGAAAATATTCTGTCCAAAAAATCAGTCACAGTGACTGAGCAGTACTGAATGTAACAGGAGAGCACAAGCACCATACCAATGCACTTATGACTGTAGTTCAACAATTCATGTGTGAACTTTCATAGAAGTCTCTCTTATTCAATTTGGTGCTTTACAGAAATGTACAATGCAATGCTCTTAATAAGCTGTCAGAAGAGACAGAACAGCTGCCATGGCTAAACTGTTTCTGGGGCTTCGGATAGTATCCCTGCTGGCAATGCATTTTGCTGTGGTGCTAGGCCAGGTTATTTGAGGCTAGCATGAGTATCTACTTCCTTGAAAGACTTACGTTCAACTACGATTTTTTTCTTTTATATGTATTTTAATTATTGTTCTCTTTCCCAATGAATTACATTTCACAGTAAGTTTACAGTGTCTATTTGCGTTATGTTGTGGATCAAAAATATTAATTTCATTTTTTTTTTTTTTTTTTTTTGCTTTTATGACTAATGTAAATAGGAGCTAATTTCCCAAAAATTAANACAACTCCAGCAGTATTTTTATTTATCTTGTTTCACAAGGCATCAAACACTGCTACTTCATAAACATGTTATCTCGTTTGGCCCCTGACCTGGAAGTCAGGGTTGGGAGGCAGAATAACCCCCCCAAAAATTCAGGACGGGACAGTTAGAGACCTGCTGCTCCACCAAAACTATCAGATGTCTATGGGGCTGGATGGGATCCACCCTAGGGTACTGAGGGAGCTGGTAGAAGTGTTTGCAAAGACACTTTCCATCATATATCAGCAGTTCTGGTCAACTGAGAAGATCCCAGACAACTGGAGGCTTGCCAATGTGACACCCATCTAGAAAAAGGATTGGAAGGAGGATTCAGAGAACTACAGGCATGTCAGCCTGACTTCGGTTTCAGGGAAGGATATGGAGCAGATCATCCTGAGTATGATCACTTGGCATGTGAGGGACAGCCAGGGGATCAGGCCTAGCCAGCATGGATTCATGAAAGTTAGGTTCTGCCTGACCAACCTCATCTCCTTCTATGACCAGGTGACCCACCCGGTGGATGAGGAAAAGGATGTGGAGGTATACTACCTAGACTTTAGCCAGGTCTTTGACACTGTCTTCCACAGCATTCTCCTGGTGAAGATGGCAGCGGATGGCTTGGGCAGATGTACTCTTCACTGAGTAAAAAACTGGCTGGGTGGCCAGGCCCAGAGAGTGGTGGTGAATGGAGTTAAATCCAGCTGGCAACTGGCCATGAGTGGTGTTTCTCAGAAGTCAGTACTGCGGCTGATGCTGTTTAGTATCTTTATTGACAATCTGGATAAGAGGATTGAGTGCACACTCAGTAATTTTGCAGATGACACAGATGTCTGGGAGGAAGTGTTGTTCTGCCTGAGGGCAGGAGTGGCTGGAAAGCTATGTGGAGGAAAAGGACCTGGGGGTGTTAGTCTACAACTGGTTGAACATGAGCCAGCAGTGTGCCCAGGTGGCCAAGAAGGCAAGCGGCATGCTGGCTTGCATCAGAAGTAGTGTAGCCAGTAGGACAAGAGAGGTGATCATTCCCCTGTACTTGGCACTGCTGAGGCCACACCTTGAGTACTGTGTTCAGTTTTGGTCCCCTCACTACAAGAAAGACTTCAAAGAAGGGCATCAAAGCTGGTGAAGGGCCTGGAGAACAAGGCTGATGAGGAGTGTCTGAGGAAACTGGGATTGTTTAGTCTGGAGAAGAGGAGGCCCGGGGGAGTCCTTATCACTCTCTACAGCTACCTGAAAGGAGGCTGTAGCAAGGTGGGAGTCGATCTCTTCTGCCAGGTAACTGGTGAGACGATGAGAGGTAATGTCCTCATGTTTCATCACGGGAGGTTCAGATTGGATATTAGGAAAAATTTATTCTCTGAAAGAGTGGTCAGGCATTGGAACAGGATGCCCAGGGTAGTGGTGGGTTCACCGTCCCTGAAGGTGTTCAAGAAACATGTAGATATGGCACTTAGGGTCATGGTTTATTGGGCATGGTCATGATGGGTAGACGTTTGGACTAGGTAGTCTTAGAGGTTTTTCCAACCTTAATGATTCTACGATTTAGAAGACTGCTCAGGAGTCTGATTACATGCTATTGATTAATCATTCTACAAATTAGGTATATTTAAGAATCAATTTATCGGTATCTTGCGAGTCACGTGATACATTTGTTATGTTTTAGAGACATTCTTATGAACCTTTTTAAGGTGTTACTGCTCAATTGCTGACAAATGCAACCTAAGCAGCATAAACCAAAACCTTAATTTTCAGATGTCACTAATGTTGGGATAGTCTACCCCTCCACCTAATTTAGAGACTTATGGTTTAAAGTACACTATATTCTGAATCCTGATTTCTCCTTTGAAACAATTTAGTTCACATTTTGAATACTTATCTCACTTCCTTGCCCTAGAAATGCACAGAAATCAAGTACCTTTTTGAGGACCTTACCTCTAAAAGGACTTGAATTTTTGTTCTTAATTTTTATTTGTCAAGGATGAATTTGGCATAGTTATTCCAAAGACAAGGCATATTTATTGAGGTTTTGGTAAAGCAGAGCATAGGACTCAGTTCAGTTCAGTCTGTTCAGTTTCTGTTTTCATAGAATTCTGGCAACAATAGTAGGATAAACCAAAGTCTCTAAATTTTTTCTTTAATATCAAATATAAAGAGAAGGTCATCATCTGGAAGTGATTACTCACATTTATTTTTGTCCTGACTGTAATTATCTTCTCGATATAGTGATTATGTCACCTTAAAGGTGGTCTTATAATGTTTATATTGCTTAACCTTGATTACAATTAGTGTTCTGCTTCAAATAGTCTCTGGTGCTACATATAATTTTAATGAGTCATTCCCATGTCTTGCATGCACTGAAGTAAAACACTTTTTAACTTTGTTACTTTAACTTAATGAAGATAGTGAGTCCATTACCACAAAGGATGAGCTGAAAAGTTAGAGATGTGTAATCTCTGAAGATATATGTCATTTCATTTTACATTGTCTGGATGATGGGCACTTGCAGAAGACTGCGTTTCCTTTAAAGTTTCAAACTGAATGAGGACATTTGTTCTGCCTCCACCCTGTCCCTCTTGCGCCTACCATACTGTCTAAAGATTAAAGAACTGTTACTTGTCACCTTTATCTGCCAGATCAAGAAGGAAGTACATGCACTGTTTTTCACTTGATCATTAAAAGAAATGAATCTCAGTTAACTTTGGAATACTACCTGTATTTAAATTGATGAATCTTTTACTATTGAAGTAGAACAGAACAGGTTGAAAAAATGAGAAAGAATTCAGAAATGAGTGATATTTAATTTAGTAATCTCAGAAAATTTTTCTGTCCTGTTCTGTTTCATAGCTTTGCTTGTTCAGCTTACTTAATGAAGGGGTTGTTTAGCTTACATAGTAAAGGGCAGGTTAGTTATCTTTTAAAACTATTTCTACAAGAAGGCAGCTTGTGATATTTGACTGATGATGCCAAGTTAAAGTAACTGTGTTGATTAGAAATTGAAGTTAATTTTGTAAAAGTTAAATAACAATTCACATATTGTCTTGGGAAATACAGTCCTCTTGATGTCTTGGTATATTTGTTAGTAAATTGGATATTGTATTTAAAAGAAATGTCAAACACGGTTTAACTGGTAGTTATGATGATACGTAACTGGTAGTTATGTTAAATTATTGGCATATCCAGGGGAATTGGAGAAATGGTTGCAATGGTTCAACTTCTCCTTATAAGCTATGAATTTACAATTGCTAATATAATAAATTTGACATCAGAAAGTAGGGGAAAATCCTACCAACTGAATTCTGATAAGAACCTTGCCATTCTTGTATATATAAATATATTATATTTGAAGCTGTAATAAGTTAACATCTTTCACTTTATAATAGAAGTACTTCTGTGAAAGGTGCCATCCTTAAATTTTTATTGTGAGGAAGTTTCATGCAAATAGTAAAAATGTAAGAAATAAATGAGAATAATAAATGATGAATTACTTTAGTTGAATCACTGTGTGTAACTACACCAGCAACCCCAAATTCTTGGTAGATTTTTTCCACGAGATCTGATCTTGTATCAGAAGTAATTAAGCTATATGACTGCTTTGCTGAAAGACTTCAGTATCATGGAGATGAATTTGGAAAATCTTGCAGAAAGCCTTTGCATATGAAAACTCCAGGAGTTTTCCAGGAAACCTATCACTCTTCCTGTCTGCATAAAGTTTATGCATATATTTATGTAATATCTGCCAATGTACACATGCAAAACATACATATATTAGATTATGTGTGATATATTAGATACCCATACAATGGGTAGCTCTGTCAATGTATTCTCCTGGATAAAAAAGGAAAAAACAGAATATTTTACCATGCTGTACTAAAGCAAGACACAAACCTTAGCAGTATGTAAACAACTTTAAAGTTAAATTGTATCATTTAAATTGAGATCTAAACATACAAAGAGCCAAGCAAAGCTGTGATAAATCTTCTGCAGAGCTTTTCTTTCCATTTGATGTTCTATAAATAGCGACTTACAATGAGGGCTTTTTAACATAAAGAAAAACAAGATATACTTCTTAGTTGGGTGTTTGGGTAGAATCAGGTAAAGGTTACATGAGAAAGAAGTTAACGGACTGAAGTTTATAGCTGTGTATAACTGTCAAATCTCTGTGTAAATTACCCTTCTCCTCTGCTGGCTGGAATGCAAAAATCCAATAAACTGTTAATAAAAATGGAAAGGTCATATGTAAATACCACAGATCTTGAAAATGAACCAGAAAAATATGATAGTTTACACACAAATACCATTTCATATTCTTCTTGATGGTCTCTAAAATGGCTTGTGATACGTGTTTTTATCAAAGTATGGTGAGAAAAGATTCTATTAAGAAGAGATTTGCTTTAAACCTGAAAAGAGGTGTTTGATCACTAATTGGCAGTTTATTTCTCTAGTTTAGAAAGAATTTGTTTACCTTATCAAGAATGCTTAAAATAAAGACTGATTTAGCAATTTTAATCACACACAAGATCATTTACAGTGGAATATATATTTAATCTTTTCAGTCCACCAGAGTACACACTTGTTTATATCTTTTTATTTACACTGAAATATATTGTTAACCTACTTTAGAAAAGAAAAGATGAAGGATTTTGCAAGAAGCCTGATTTCATGCTCTGAAGACTGGAATTTGATGTGCCAGCTTCAAAGAAGTAATGATTGCCTGTATTTTTATCTTTAAAAACTGAGATTCTCTAGATACCGGAATGATATGAGACTGATACTCTTCAATATCTTCACCAATGACATTAACAGTGGGACTGAGTGCACCCTCAGCAAGTTTGTGGATGACACCAAGCGGTGTGGTGAATATGCCTGAGGAACAGGATGTCACCCAGTGCGGGAGATCAAAACAGAAAGGCATTCATAGAAAGGTAAAAAAAGGCAGCACAAAAGGCAGTTTATTGCGCAGTTGTTTTGATTATATATCCTCCAGAAGTGACCAGGCCGTCTACAAAGATTATGTGTTCAGTTACAATTGAGTGTTTTAAAAAGTACGCCCCCTAGCTATCACATTTGATTGGTGCCAAACTGACCAGCCCCGTGTTTCTTCAGTAAATCCGTTGTAGCATCTTGCAGTTGTTTTCCAAGATATGATTTCCTTATCTTGTTGTGCAGGAATGTTCTTGAGAAAGCTGGACTGTTCACAAGCTTGGGTTGCTCACATGCCCGTTTCTCTGTAAGAAATGCTCTGCAACAATCCAGAGAGACCTAGACAGGCTGTAGTAGTAGACCCAGGAGAACCTCATGAGGTTCAACAAAGCTAAATGCAAGGTCTTGCACCTGGGTTGCAGCAGCCCCCACTATCAATACAAGCTGGGGGATGCAAGGATTGAGCAGAGCCCTGCCGAAAGGGACTTGGGGGTACTGGTGGATGACAAGCTGGGCATGAGCCAGCAGTGTGCCCTCACAGACCAAAAAGCCACCCATATCCTGGGCTGCATCCAAAGAAGCGCGGCCAGCAGGGCAAGGGAGGTGATCCTGCCCCTCTGCTCTGCACTGGTGAGACCCCACCTGAAGTGCTGTGTCCAGATGTGGAGTCCTCAGTACAGGAGGGACATGGAGCTGTTGGAGCGTGTCCAGAGGAGGGCCACAAAAATGATCCAAGGGATGGAACAGCTCCCTTATGAGGATAGACTGAGGGACTTAGGGTTATTCATTCTGGAGAAGAGAAGGCTCCAGGGAGACCTGATAACAACATTTAAATATCTAAAGGGGGGCTACAAGAAGGAAGGGGACAGACTCTTTAGCAGAGTCTGTTGTGGTAGGACTAGGGGAAATGGTTTTGAATTGAGAGAGGGGAGATTTAGCCTGGATATAAAGAAGTTTTTACAATAAGGGTGGTGAAGCACTGGAAGAGGTTGCTCAGAGAGGTGGTGGATGCCTCATCCCTGGAGACCTTCAAGGTCAGGCTGCACAGGGCTCTGAGCAACCTGATCCAGCTGTAGATTTCCCTGTTCACTGCAGGGGAGTTGGACTAGATGACTTTTAAAGGTCTCTTTCAACTTGAATGATTCTATGATTCTGTGATTTTATGATATACATCTACTTAATTTGAATTAAATAGAGTATATGTATTGGGAAGATTGTGGTCTATGAGTCTCTGGTTTTTGATGGAGAGCCATATGACTGGAGTTTTCCTTTGTTCCTGCTTTCTTTTTCCCCTTCCATTAAGGATATGGTATAAATGTTTTCATAATAATGGTTGCCTATTTAAGAAATTATTCCTTTTCTTCTGCACTAAGCAATACTACTAAGGGTTATCAGCCTCAGTATTTATAACTCAGAGAGATTTTCTAGTCAATTTTCTCTTAGAATGATCTTCAGGGAGGGAATTAGTATAGAAATGACATGTAAAGATGTGTATTTTGTGATCAACACACAAATAAAAAAGCCAAACTGCTTTCCTTCTGAGCAACATTTTTGCATCAATGATGCTCTAAAATTAGAGTGATAGCCCACTTATTTTTCTAAACAGAGAAATAAATGATGGCTTTAATCAATAGTAACCAACACAAATAAATCAGGAAGGACAGAGCATTTGTAACCATAGCGTTACGTAGTCTCAGCAACACCTTCTTGATAAGTTTGTTTTTAAAGGATTCTCTTATTACATTTTTTAAATGAAGTTTAATTTTAGATGTCATTGTATTGAATGATAGAAAGCACAGGTAAGAGGGATTGGAATACCTAGAGTATTCCATTTAAAAATAAGAATTGAAAAAAAAAAAAATCTTTTTATTTTCAAGTAGTTTTAACTTTTTTCTTAAATGCTGTGACTTCTGAATTACAGAAAATTTATATCAAGAAAGAGATATGTTGCAAAAAGTAAAAGCCTAGATCAGACTTTCACACAGTGTGTTTTGTTTGGGAAATTTACTGACAAATCCCCGTATATTTATAAATGGAAAATGGAGTAGAAGAGAATACATTTCCACTGACTGCTTTTATTTGTTCTTTAAAAGATCAGATGAAATGTTAGCCTGTAATCAAAGGATTCTGGATGAAAATGGTCCCCAAAGTTTGTGAGACTGGACATACTTCCCATTTATAGACCTTCATTTATGTATGTCTTACGCTTTTAGTGATGTATGCTTATGCTACCAGTGAACAAAAATTATTCTAATTATACATAAGGAAGGATAAAGCTGCTGGAGCAGGGTGTCGAGAAGCTGGTACATCCACATAAGACTGTTCAGTATGGTGCAGAACTGTAAGGTGAGAGTCTTCCCGGGGTGTTCCAATAGGATGATACAATGTTTCTGTGTCTGCTACAAGAATAGGGAGTTCTTACTCCATCCTCTGGTTTTTGTCTTTGAAAAGCCATGTGGTTTAGCATGTATGAAGAACTAGGAAAGACCTAGAAACCATAAAAAGGATAATTGAAAAGAACCAATGTGTCAAAGATAGAGTCACTCTTTGTATAGGAATAACAAAAAAAATTCATTGGTTATGTAAAACAAATAATTAGAAGTAGTATAAAATGCTTTTGTCCCATTAACATATTACACAGTGTTGTCTGTACAGACTGATAGCGCAAACAAACAAAAAGCTTTTGCAGATTTGCTGCATTATTTTTGATATGTTTAAATACAGATTTGCAAATCTGGATGTGTAAAAATCACTGGAAGGCAGTCTAAGACAATCAACATCCATTCGTGAATACAGTTGGAATTTAATTTTCAGCAATAAACATGCCACACAAAAAGCATTAATATTCTTGGGAAACCTAATACTTCTATGCAGCTGGAAGAGCCTGTATTTAATTCTCTGAGGTAAATATGTACACTGCAAAACCTGAATAGAATAAAATTAGCACGAGTTCACATTTTCTTGGGAAAAAATAGTACATCTAGTTTCAGATAAAGCATTTTAAGGATATACATTATACACTGTCATAAGGATTTGTAGGCTTACTGAGGAATGTGCAACTCTGTCAGTAGCTGCATAATTAAAAAAAAAAAAAAAAATTTTTCACACCTT
>VXAV01007485.1:0-31967 GCA_013399715.1 Alectura lathami
AAAAAAAAAAAAAAAAGCAAAAGCACCACTCATTAGCTGTTTTCTGGGGACCCAGAGAACACGATTTTCTTGGCTGGGAGAACTCAGCATCAACGCTGGGAAACACAAGGCTTCACTCCAGTGGTTCACATAGTTCCCGACCTTGGCTAGCACATAAGGCCATGCCATCCGATTTTCTGTTTTGCAGGTACCAGGTGTCACTGAAGGTCAGTGCTGAGGGAAGGGCTCTCCCCTAGTCAGAAAAAGGTTACAGAGAGTGATTTTTATGCAACATAAGCTCGTCAATGATTAACAATTTTCTTCCGGTTAACTGCGGAGTTAATAGTTATTCAAAGCACTCTATTGTAATGGGAGTGGAGATGGGGAGACGTACTGCATTAACCATTAATCTTGCGCTGTGCAATAAAAATTAAAATGGAATATGGCACAAGTATGATTAATTCTGCTTGCAAAGGGAGAGGGTGTCAGTGTATGCTTTGGGCAGGAGCATTTCCTCTTGACAGTGGGCTGCAGGATGCAGGTGAGGATATGATCCCAAACAGGCTGCCCTCAGTCTGCTGCAAAGTGGAAAAGGGAGAAAGAAGGGCCAAACTGGGTAATTTGAGGCTGTGAGAGAGAGCTGCCCTCAGGAAAGCACCTCTCCAGCTGTACTATTGCCACATATAGCTCCAGCAAGACTAGGATTTCCCAAGGAACTGTGCCTCTGTGAAACCCCTCTTGCCCCAGCCCTGTGGCTGTGCTATTCCCCTGCCCAGGGCCCACTAGTGCCCTCCACCCTCATCCTGTGCCAGCACTGCTTTTCCAGAGCACTGCAGTTCTGATGGCACACACCAGACCACTGCAGCATGCACAGAGGCTTGCAGAGGTCAATGCCATCAAGTTTATTTTCTGCTCACCAGCTCAGTGGCACACTTTCAGAGACAAAGGAGAGCAGAGACAGGCCCAAGAGGCATGCTTCCTACTCCTTGTCCCACAGCACAGGGATGTTTGGCTCTGAGTTTCAATTTCTGCCATGGTAGGGGACAGAAGACAGCTGCAAAATCTGGAGCTGGATTTGTCTTCCCGTTTTCTCCTTCCCACCCACATTAGCCTGCCAAAAGCCCCTTCCTGCTCTCACCAGGAACTCTGACCCCAGCCAAACTGTGAGAGCTGAGTGACTGGATTCCTGAGGATGAATCAGCACCGTTTGAAAGCCAAATCCCTCCTACAGCTCAGCCATACCTGCACACGCCTGCACACTTGTTTTTCTTAGGAGTCTGTTCCCTTGTCCCAGCCAGAAGTGGAAGTGTTAAGCTATTGTGAGTAGCTGCTTGTTTTTATGAATACTTTCTCAGCAATGGGCGTTTCTGTGAAACACACTAAGTCTCCAGCTGTCTATAAGTCAACACACATTTCCCAATGCTCTCTACATTCATTTGAAAGCTGTGCCAATATAATGCATTTGTTAAAAGACAAATGGGCCAGCACACAAGAAAACACCGGAAGAAAGTCCTTTTGAGAGAATCACAGCTTCTCTCCCTTACTGCTCATGGCCATCTCCACAACAGACTGATCAGCAGAAACATGCTGCAGGAGAGCTGCAGTTCCACAAGCTGGACAGTGCAGCAGAGCGAGTGCATGCAGATTCCACAAGGCACAGCACAAAGAAGGCCCTCTGCTACCACAGGCCATGCCCCAAATGCATGACTGGTGCAACCATGAGGTCTTCTAGGCCCAGGTGTCCTCCCAAAACATGAGGAGGATTGAGGAGATGCTGGAGTGGGAGGGAGCATCCCATGTAGGAGAAGCAGGTAACAGCAGCCTGCATCAGCCTGGGCTGCAAGGACAGCCTGAGTTGAGTGTATTTGCCTTTGAGAAATAGACTTGAGCAAGAATAAGGTCATAAACAAAAATATATGTTATGGCATACCTATAATGACTCTGTAATTGCTGGAATTTAGGGAACAGTTAATCTACAACCTGGCTGTTTTGCCCTAAGGTACCCTCCTGCCTCCACACAATATCATACAGCTAGCAAAGATTTACCTGCAAAGGTCTGCAGGATCAATCTTTTGTACCAGTGCATGTGCTCCATGTTCACAGGCCAAGCTACACCCTCGCTGGAGGTACCTCACTGCTCAGGGCATCACACCCAGGGGACATCATGCCAGTGCTCAGCCCAGCCGTGGGACCAAATTCTGTTGAGGCCCTATAAAAACAGTGCTCCCACATGAAAGTTTCCTGCAAGAACCAAACATCTGTGAGAAAGCACTCTCAGGAGGAGACTAAAATCAGCAACAGGCTTAAAGGAGCCGATTCCCATCTGGCTGACAGCAGAAGCAAAGATCCAGGCTGTTTTCCTGGAGAAGCAAGCTTAACATTTGCTCTGCATGTGTGTAGAAAGCACCTGAACACGGTATCTGAAGGGACAGTATGTAGGAGCATGCCACAACAGGGAAAAAGGAGAAAGTGTTACAGTTCCAAAAACAAGCATGTTGTGAGTTATTGCAGAGTCACACTGAGGTTCAGGCCATTAACCCCAGGCTGAACCATTAACTGCAACTGTATCTAATAAAGCCCAGTCATGCTGCATTCGCATCTCTTCTCCACTTCCCAATCCCGCCACTTCCATTTACTGGCATAAGTCACAAGAGAAGCCATAAATTTACTGGAATGGAAGGTGCACCAGCAATAACAACTCACTCTGCACAAAATAGGCTTCATGCAAAGTTCCCCTCGAGCCCCAGCTGTGCAGAACAAAGTGCACCCCACAAGCCCTCACATTCCTGTCAGAATGTGAGTACATGAAATTAATTGTCCCCACCCTATGGCATACAGCTGCTTCTGCCCAGGCCTTCCCTATAGCCTCCAGCTTTTTCCAACTGGCTTTCTCTTCCCTGTTCCCACCACATGTTCAATCTCACATCAAAATGCAGGCAGCCACCCTTCTCCAGTCCCCCCAGCCGCACACAGGTGGGTGCCTGGTCCGAAACACAAAGCTAGCTCTGCAGCTAGCAGCTGGGCTGAGGGGACAAGGGCACCCTCACACACAAGGCCATGCGTCCCTGCAGCAGTGCTGAAGCAGCTACCTGCCTGCACAGCGAGGTCCCTGCACCATGTTTGCTGCACCTGCTCTGTGGTGTTATCAGCCTCCAAGGCTGCGAAACTGGCAATCTACTAAAAACATGAGTCACACAGAAAGTCTCATATCCTTCTCCAGTTCAAAGTGTTTCCTAGAACTGCACTGACTGTGAGGCCTTGAAAAGTTGACTGTTTACTGAAATTAAAATTCCCCTCCTGCTCTTGTGCAGCATTGCCTGAAACATGTCTGTGTTGTGCTTTGTCTCTCACATCTAAAAGCTCCTCAGCAGAAAATAGGTAGTAATGAGAGAGAAAATGGGAAAGGGGGAGCTGCAGCTACCAAAAAGCTCACCTATTATAAAATAAAATACACTCTCTCTCTCTCAGGGAGACAGAAATTCTATCTCACCTACCCTGCATGGACAACTAAGAACAGGCAGGGCAGATGCTCATGTATTCAGTCCACTGAAGATGAGGAGCAGGAGGCACCATCGGACCTCAAAACCATGATGGAAGTAGTAACAAAACCGTTCTCCAAATTTTTGTTCCTGCATCCCAAGAGGGACGCATCTCCCCATGCAAGGGGAGCACAAGGACAGTTTCCCAGACTTGGGTGCAGCAGCAGAGCAAACAGGGAACAGCAGCCTGCAGGCAGGGGCACCAAGGAGCCAAGGCAGGTGCATTCCCTTGGGCCAGGCACTAACAAAAGCACCCTTGGGCCCTGCAAGGCTGGCACAGCTGGTACATGCCTGACAAGAAAGTTGCATTTGGAGCAAGAATCTTCACTGCTTTCTGCTCTACTGGGAAGGCAAAAACTGACAGTACCCCCAGGAGCCTGCTGTTCCTTGGTCATGTATTCCAGAAACATTTATTCCTCCAGGGGAAAAAAATAAAGGGAGGGAGAAGACAAAAAAAAAAAATTGTTCTTTAGATGTAAGCAAAAGCATGAAGAAAAGCTTTTGTCACTCATTCAGCTAGCACTGTGCCTAAAGAGATCCCTAAAGGCCTCACTGCCCACCCCGGGCACAGCAGAGGAAGAGGAGGATGGTTAATGCATGCATCTCCATTGCTGCCTCTGTAGAGAGGCACTGAGTTCTCATTCTCTCCCCAGGCTTATCTGCTGGCTGATTACACCAGAAAGCCCTTTCACAAAGCTCTGTTAGGATGCCAGTGCATGCAGTCAGGGCCACTGAAATGTTCCAAAAGCCTCAGAGAAACCTGACAACATTTTTGCATAAGCTCTGACCCAGTACACTGCAGAACAGGTGAAGGGCGCTTCCCCAGGGCAGGAACCGCTCCTGGAGCTGCTGACACACTGCTTTCACATTGCTCTCCCACTCTTGATTGCACTTTCAGATACCCTTTTTTTTAAACCCAAATTTCAGCCTGAAACAGTCCAGAAGATAGACCCTCAAAACCCCTCCTTTGGCAGCCTTCTCATCACTGCTGCATGGGCTGCTGCTGGTGGGGCAGGAGGGCTGTCCAGGCTGTGCTTCCACTGGCCCACCTGGGCTTGCTGCAGGAGCAGCCACAACCAGCTCAGGCCAGCTGTTAGAAGCAGGCAACTTCTCCAGTTTCTCTGAAGTTCACCTATATTTGCTCTTGTTGTTAGCTCCTAAGCAAGAACAAAACAGCAGACACACCGTTTAGTCAGTTTTGGTATTGCACAACTGAGAGAAAATGGGAAAGCACCCACAGGAACTGAGCCAAGTCAATAATGGAGACAGATTAAGCAATACATGCACCTGGCTGTCAGAAGTGCAAGATACTCTCTCTTTAGTAATTACAGAGCAATTATGAAGTTAACAGCAACTCCAGTAAGGACATATATTTCACAATACGATTTGTTCACAATCCATCAGGAACAGTCATACCATAGACATACAGCTCTGGAACTAAACTGTCCTCATCCCTGCAGGTATAATCCTCTAAATGCCAGTCTTTGGTGGGGTGGGATCTTGCAATAAGTCATAATTAACTGATTACTTATTAACAGGATGTAATTGAAGCTGTACTTCAGCATGACTTAAAAAAAAAAAACCACTATTTTTAAGATCAGTAATGGAAACCAAGATAACATGGAGAGTTTGGATACTGGGTTTTTTGTGAAAGCTCAGTAAGTTTACCATTCTGCAAAATGAAAAGCAGATTAAAGGTTGGTTTCAATATATCTGAATACATCCAAGTCTTTTCTGGGTAACTGGGATGAAAAGCTTCATATTTTGTGCCTCTTTGTAGAGGTAAAATTGGGATGATCTAGTTTATCTAGCCCATCCAGACAGTAAACAAGGCACTAACCACCATAAAGTCCAGGACAGATCCATGCCTGAGTTTAAGGTACTAAAACAAACTCAGGCCTGCTGAAGTTCACCATGTCTGACTTGCACTGACATCCATCTTTGCTCCAAAGTGCTGATGTTGTGCCTGATTTCAGAGAGAACAGGCTGCCTTGTTCTACGTACCAGACAGCAGCATGAGGTGGAGGTCTGTGGCAGCACTGCACTGCCATGGCTTGCAGCCAGGAGCAATGAGCATTGCCTCATCACCCCTTGCATACAGGGACTAGAGGTTATTGAGCAAGTGACTCAGGCTGGCTGCTCCAGCACCCAGCCTGACCTCCTGCCTGAAGCAGGCTGCCCCAGCACACGTGGCAGCCGTAGATGTTCCTCAGTGACACTGAGCTGGACTTTGAGGCACCACAGACCCACATCCAGGCTGTAAGCCTTCCCACAGCCTTACACCCACTCAGGAGGTGATGTTTTAGCACTAGCAGCCCACTTCCCCCACCTTGCTCTACCTCTGCAGCTCACTGCAGACAAGCTCATCCACACAGCCACAAAAGATAGGGCAACCCAGTCCACACAACCATGAACAAAGCATTCAAAGCTGTAGGAGGGGAGATCGTGCAGAACATTGGCAACATTGCTTCACCCAATGTTTGTCTACATGAATAAAACCCACTAATGGTCTTCTCTAAGGGCCATTCTGGGCAAGAGCAGCCAGCCAGGAAGCTTTCCATCAAGCCTAGCATTGATCTCCTCACTGTCTCTTTTTCTTACCTCTTTTCAGGCTTTATTTCACTCAAATAGTGAAACCTGTTGTGGTTTACTTTGATAAAGGTAGAGACAGCCACTCAGTAAAACAGCCCTGCAGCCTGAAAACACTATCTCTCACTGCATCTCCAGCAGGCCTGAAAAGGTGCTATTGTGGTTTGACAGCTAAGGGGATATATGATTCTGTCAAGAGGTATCCAAGTATCTAAGTGCACTATAAGGATTAAATAATTATTAGAACCTCTAGCAGAAAGACAACCAGGAATTACCCCCACTCTCAAGACAAGTATTTTTATAACAAGACATGGTAATGAAAACTACCCAAAGTTCACTGTGAGCTAGCAAACCTGACCACAGTCACTGTGAAAGAAAATTTGTATGTTCCATGCAGCATTTCCAGCCTCAGTGCAGTTCATGCCCTAATGAGCTGGTCGAGACTGTTTCTCAGGTGTCTAGAGACAGGCAAGAGCAGGAGTGACCTGCCTTTTTAGTGCACACAGCTCAGCAGCATTCAGAGAGCCCAGAGAGCAGCAGAGAATCACAGTGGGCATGGGAAACCTGCTCTTCTGTCCTCTTCTCTACTTCACCCCCTGTGACCATCAAGCATCACTAAGGACTCCTCCATTTCATGTTACATGTGGGATGAATTTTTAGCAACTAGAGGTAAGGCAGTGGTTACATATACACATAAATACCTGCATAGGCACACAGAATCACCGTCGCCAGTCCTCATAAACTTGGCAATGGCCACAGCACCCCATCAGTTTAACACCTTAGTACTTTCTCCTGTTATGTCATCTTCTTGTTATGCTTTATCTATGCTTAGATTATATCTCTAGGGCAAGAGCTATATCCTTTATACATTTCTCTGATGTGCTTCTGAGATTAGAGACACCAAGTAGAAATAACTCAAGTCTACCCAAGAGGAACATGCTACATTTTTGTGTTTTATGATGGGTGCCTGGCAGTGAGAAGCTTTAAAGGCAAAGAACTAGAAGGGAAAAAACATTCATTGCCTTTAAATGGCAGCATTCCAGTGCATTTCACATGCTGTGCAGTTCCCCTAGGATGGACCACTCACTGCAAGGGCAGCAGTACAGATCAGACCCAAGCAGGCCAACATTGTTGAGAGCTCAGTCACCAGACCAGCCCAGCACCACCTCCCCAAGCACCACCACGCACTGCTGTGACCCAGCTCCGTGACCCATTCTGCAGGCCAAGCAACCAGGCACATGGCAGCTGCGCAGCCCTTGGGGGTCTCATAGGCCTCCAAACTGACAGCCTGGCACACCCTGCTTTCTTCTCACCCCTTCTGGTTATATCCTTACAGGCCCTTCTCTTCTCACCAGCTTTCTTTCACAAGTTCTCTTGCCTTAGTCTAGACTCTCTGGCATTACCTTTCCCCCTTCCTCCCTCCATTAATTTTTTTTCTTTTCTTTCTTCCAGTTGCCTTCACATTCCCTCTGACTGTAAGGACCTCAGCCTTCCCATTCCTGTCCAACCTCATCCCTACACTGCTCTAACTGCTCTTCCCATCCAAGGCCAGCAGGAGACCCAGCACATCCTCCAACACCCTCCCCAAGTCCTTTCTATCTACTCACCTCTCTGTGTCTCTTTCCACTTCTCCACTTGCAAGTTGATTCACAGTGGCTTTGAAACAAATTTTAAAAGACCCCTATGCAGAGACCTTGCTGGCTGAAGCACACCGGGCACTGCTAGGGCTTCCCTGGTCACTGCTCTGCTCAGGAGCAGATCCCCTCCATAGCTCTTTCCTTTGGGGCAGGTCCTAACAGGAGCTGTTGTAGGTTATCTCCTGGCTTTGGGAGACTGACTCACCACCTGCCTTAGCATTTGCCTTTCCCCACTGAAAACATTCAGTCAAATTCCCTGCAGAGCTGTCTCAAAAACCCTAATTTAGGAGCCTCATACCCAGCAGTCACTTATTTAGAGAGTAGAAAAACAAGAAAATCACCATCCATACCTGCAAGCAGAGAAAAATGCCTCCACCTAACAACAAAAGCTTGCCTTGGGCATTGGCCTTTTTATAAGCTGCCTAGAGGCAATTTAACAAAACAAGGTGCAGCTGCCCTGATGATCTCTCCACATCACCTGATAGAGCCCCACCAGCCAACAGAAGCTCATCCTATTTTGATAGGGACAGCCAAGACAGAGCTCTCGGTGTGACCAGCAAGCCCTTTGGGTCACAAGGGGAGAGAACTTCTTTCTAGGGAATGCAGAGCACGGGACATCTGCTAGAGCTGTGCACTGGCCCCTGCCCTCTGCTGCTGCCATGCCATGGTGGCATCCCCTCCAGCCATGGTCTGGGGACACCTGCAGATTGTGCCAAGTGGACATCATTCATTTCCTCTTCATGGAGCATTTAAAGGCAGTATTCGTCTTGTCGTATCTTGCAGCAATTCCTTGGTGGCATGTTGCCGAGGATGATGCTGGGATGTTTATTTCACCCTTTTGTGAAAGCGGATGACAGGTTTTTGGATGAGCCTGCTGTGGTTTGTAGGAGCAGAAAGGAAAAAACAAGTTGATCCAGAGCAGAGGGAAAGATATACAGGCTGAGAACATTTCTGAGGCACCTGGACTCACACCAGGAAGGATTTGCTCCTTTATGTGAGCACAGCTCCCATCGTCAATTGCTTTGACACTGTTGCCTCCCACTTTGACAGCACTGGCTTGCACACCAAATTGATCTGCAGCCCCTGTGCACACAGCTGCCTGGAAATCTGTCTTCATATTATGATACAAACTGCCAGAACTAGGCTTTTTTTCCATTAGTTTATTTTCTTTTAATATGATAGCATTGCTTAATGGAAGTTGTGGGGGTTGGGGTTAACTTCAGTGTCTTCTGTTGAAAGAGGAAAGAGGTATCCAGTGGCACTGATGAAATCTGCTCTGCAGCAAACTCAAGCATTAACAGAGTAGGGCTGATGTCTCCTGGCACTGTGTGGGTCTAAGAATGCAGAGCTTATTTACAGTGCAGCACCCCCCCACACACACACCCCTGCACTGGCCCCAAAAGAGATGGACTCCACTCTTTTCCCTCCTCCTCTTCCTCCCAGCAGCATGGAGCTCACGTTATCCTGCTGCACCCAGCACCTGTCATTCCCATGTTTCCTGGGATGAGGGATGCTCTGGGACTTGGCATGGCAATCAGCCTAATGTTGGCCTAAGACCACATTGCTGCTGAAAGACGTGGTCGTGTCCTGCCTCTCACCTCTGCTCATACCTTCCTGTAGCCTCCCTGGCATCAGACCAAGGACTCATGAAGTCGTGGGCTGGATTGCCCGCACTCAGGAGCCCTCCTGAGACTGAGCCCTTCCGCACACAGTGACGCATTTCCATCTGGACCAGTGAGCTGCTCCAACATGCAGGGCTGCTCACACAGTGCACTGGGGCACATGAACTGGGGAGAAGGCAGAACTATCCTCCAGCAACAGCAGTCGGGTTTTAGACTAGTTTTTTAATTTGACAGGAGACCCATCAAGGCAGAAGGATGCTCTGCCCCCGCCGCAGCAGTGCAGCACTGAATCAGAGCAGTGCTCAGCCTTGTGAAGTCTTCTGAAGGGTGCTTAGTTTCCAATCAAACCCTTTCTGCCACATTTACAAGAACTGTAAAAATACAGGTTTGATCCAGCTAAAATGCTTACTTTTACTCTGCAGCCTGATTTCCCAAGGCAGCATGTCCTGGAGGTGCCAGGGGAAGTTGGGGTGAAGGAGTTGGGAGCACAGAAAAGAACTGAGGCTTTAGTAGTAATAAGGTGGAAGAGGACTGAAAGTCAGATGGAGGTGGGGACTGGGAGAGGAGCTGAAGCTACAAAGTGGTGGAGGAATCCATAGGGAATACTGTGGAGGAACTGGGGTTGTTTCAGTGGGGGCTGTAGAAAATAAAGGACACAAATCGGTAGGAAACTGGGCTTTTAAAATTTCATAATTCATGGAACAAACTGCTCTTGAAATCTAGGCATGTTGTATTCTAAACCATGCAAACGGACTGGATGAATCCAGCTACTTCCCACCGTAGTGTAAATGGGATTTATCATGTAAATTCAGCTCTCCACTTAAAACAACCAGTCCTTGCCTCTGATCAGCGGGCCAAGCCACTGATCCAAAATACCCTGAATTTGAGGAAACTGAGATCTGCAGCTAGGGCCTCCCGTAAACAACGCAGACGTTAGCATTTCAGCCAGCCAGCTGCAGACATGGTGTGAAGCCGATTTCCCAAGGCAGCAGGCTAACCAGGCTGGCAGCAGGATGTGTGTATGGTCCCACTTTCACGTCCCAGGTCACACCCATGTTGTGCACCCTTGCAGGGTGCTGTGCCCCCCTGCACCTCTATCCTACACAGAGAAACACAGGGGATGCAGACTGGGGGAGAAGCTGCAGAAACATTGCTATAGATACGAAAACGATGGGCATGGCTTGCCGGGTGCTGGGGTGAGTGGTCAAGGAGGATGATAAAAATGCAGCAGGTTTTATATGAATCTAAATGTCTGAAAATCAACTGTTGTCTTAGCAGTTATGGGTAAGGACTCTGTACACCTGAACAGGTCATTTACTGTGCCATGTCCCCCATCACGGCGTGAGATGCCGGGTCAGGTGGCTGCCGACAGCAGAAGCAGGCTGTGTATGGAACGAGGCTGCAGGGAGGGCTGCCTGCTGCTGGAAAACCTGCCAAAGGGGCAGCTCAAGATTTGCCTCAACTCATTGGCGTCACAGGGCTGTCATCCCTGATCCTCTGCACGTTGGTCTCCTGCTGATCCCAGTGAAGCCAAGAAAAACATGTAGCTTCTTTTAGCTCCCAGAGGAGCAGCGCAGCACAGTGTGGTTTTGCAACGTTCCATCAATGGGAAAACACCCTGGCACCACTGCAAACAGCCACAAAGGGCCAATTTCCTGGTTTCTTCAGTGCAAGGAGAGCATAAGAAGGTGTGAATGGCTGCAGGCATTGGGGTGCATAGCACACCCCGAAGCAAACAGCTGCACAGTGTGCAGGGCCAGTAAGACCTCCGCCTCAACCTCTTCATCCTAGTTCTGGCTTCTTTATCCAAAGCTGTGGTGCTGGCCCTCAGCCCCCAGACCAGAAGGAGACAGAGCGCCCATTGCCCATGCAGGGGACAGGAAGAATGGGGAGCCTGGGCCGCCTCCAGTGATGTCTGGTGAGCACTCGGTTTGTGCCATGCTCTGGTCCTCCATGGGGTCTGGGGTCAGGGCATAACCAACGTGACCTCAGGCCCTGGGGCAGCTTTGTCTGGGGGGAATGCTGCGTGGGATGGGACAGTAGTGGCGAAGAGATGGAATATTCACTGTGAAGTTGACTTTCAGGAAGAAAAAGCAGTGTGCTTTGTTAAATGATGGCTCTCCAGCCCTGATGCACCCCACACCAGGGTCTGATTCTGGCTGAGGCTTTCTGATGTCTGGAAGAGATCCTCCAGTGGAACAAGACCACCCTTCAGACCCTCCCCAGCTAGGAAGGCAGCAGCAGGCCTCTGCCATGTGCCACTGGCCTTCTGAGGGGGCTCCGATGCTAGCCTGGGTCCTGCCCTGCCTATGCCTGGCCAGCTCCTGGGCCCCAGCCGGCCAGCGCAGCCCTGGCCAGGCCTGCAGGGATTCCTGTTCTGCCTGCAGAAGGGTGCTGGCTGCTGTCAGTCTCACAGGGCGCTGACTTTGCTGCAGTGAAACCGGGCAGATCACAGTGAATCTACTGCACTTCTCAAACATTTATTTCCTCAAGTGCAGGGAGAGACTGACAGCTCCTCTGCCTTTTCTCCTCTGCACCAACCAATTCGCAGTGTGAGAAAGATGAGATCTTAAAAATGGACAGTTAGCACCCTCGCTAACTACCCACACTATGCATCTCAATTAGAGGAGTGCCCGAGGGGGCCTCTACCCAGCCCAGCCGTGCTGAGCTCCATGGGACGCTGCTCCTGCCCACAGACAAACACATGCAGGCTCACCCCCAGGGTTTGGTCCCACCCTGCAGCTCTAGGCAGTGTTTTCCCTTCTCCCTTACATAATGTGGCAAAACTGAGATTCACAGGTTTGACATGAAGGTGACAGACACGAAGAGGAGATTCACTGAGTGTGAGCAGGGGGAAACTCTGCAAATCAATCCATTCTTCATAGGCAAAGGTTAAGTGGGGGTGATGTGGTAGCTTGGTTATCATCAGCAGAGAATCTGCAGTTAAAGTGAATGGGATTACAGCAAATTTGAAAATATCAGCTAGGGGAGAGTTAGCAAGTATGCAAAAGAATAAGGCTTTAGTACAAGAGGAGATCGGAAAGATGTTTGAACTCAAAGAGGTAACAAAATATTAATGAATCAGCACCAACCAGCAACAAAGAAATCCATTATTTATAGGGAAGATAAATAATTATACATGCAAGGTCAAAGAAGACACTTGCACTGAAGCTTCTTAAGAGACAGGAGAGTAGAGAGTAATTGACTGTCTAGACACGGCCGGGCTAAAGGCTGACATGCTATGATTCAGCGGAGCAGGAACGGCTTGGTCACGTTGGCTAAACACGGCTGGTGGGAGCTCAAAGTGAGCACGGGGAGTGCACAGCCACGAACGAGGTGGGTGTTGGTGGCAGCAGGGACCGAAGTGTGGACACCAGCCTGAAAACCTGAGGTCTGAAACTCCTGAGTGCCAGGCAGGCTCCCACACCAAAGATTGGGCTTAGTTTCAGAAAACCTGGGGCAAGCCACACTTGCTGTATGGATTCGCTTTGATTTTCTAATAAGCTCTGCTTTATCAGGTGCATTCCTGTGCTTGACGCAGCATGCTGCAGTCAGACCAGCAGCGAGGCTGGACCTAAGCACCCTATGAGGACAGTGGGAGCAGCCCCACCAGGGCTGTCTGGGCAGAGGTTCACTCCTCGCCAGCCCAGGGCCTCAGGAGGGACAGGACGTATGGCTTTGGGTGGCAGGGGAGCTGGGGAAGCGACAGAGCCTGGTAGAAGACAACGCTGCCTACAAATTGGAGAGTTTTAGGCACTGCTAGCACAAATACACTTAATAAGCACTCAGAAGCATAACACAGAGGCACAAGAGCAGCTCACAGCCCCTTACATAGCAGAGGAGATACCATTCCTCTGAAAAGCTGATTTGCTAAGGTCACTTAAAACCAGCTGATCACCAATACCATCAGCAGAACTGCTGCTGTCACTGGAGACGCTGAAGTGGCCATCACCCTCTCCTCCGACCACAAGCACAAGGCCCCCTGCTGAGAGCAAGAGCTGAGCTCTTGCTTGTGCTCTGCACAAGCACCAGGATGGCTCTTCCTTCCCCTTCTTGCACTCTTCCTCGTGTACATTGAGCAAACAACAAAAGTCCCTTACTCTGGACATTCCTCTCTGTGCTAAGATTCTTGAAAAAGAAACACACACAAAAAAAGAGAACCCAAGTTCCCAAATTTCTGCAGGAACCTTTGATGGGTGTTTGTTTTGCTTTTCAGTTTGGTATACACGCTCTTTGTGGAACTGGAGGGCATTTCCCCACTGAGGAAAGCATTTCCTTTAAAGCCAGAGGCCCCATGGTTATTACAGTTTTCACAGTTATGAAATACTGTGAAATACTTACCGTGGAGAGAAGAGGAGAGAAAAAAAATGATTACCAAGAATGAAAATCAAGTACGCATTGGCAGTTTGGGTAAAAAGTCAGTTATTAGTGATGGTATGACAGCATGTTAACCTCATAAAGACTGTATGGATTTTATTCACTCACACTGACCTGAGATACTGGAGATGATTTGCTTGACATGTAGAAGTGGGTCAAATCCTCACCACTAATCTACCTTAGACACACAAGGAGAAGGCAGCTGTCTCTGAGAGAGAGCCTTTGCAGCACAGTAACTTTCAGTTACTGGACAGTCACATAGCATTTTCTGACCCTCCAGCCTCCAGACCTTCTGGCAATGTTCAGCAAACTGCTGCATGCACAGAAAGCTCAAGATGGTATGTGCATGTTTGTGCATGGCCCCAGAACTGTGATTCCCAGGTTAATCATGTGAAAGGCAAGGGGAGGCAAGGAAATTAGATGGGCCATGCTATACACAGAGAGAAAACGAGTCTGGGGATGCCATGAGCACTCAGGTGTCATGGCAAGAAATCTGCAGCTGTGATGAAGGGTGTGGTTAAAGGACTCATCACGGAATTAATGCTACACTGGAAATGGATGGAGAAATCAGAACTGGTGAGCTCTTGCTGTGCATCCCGCTGCGAAGCAGCCTGCGAGATGCTGTTATGACAAGCACAGTCTATTGGCCGTCACTACCAACCTTTCACACAGCTCATTAGAGAAAGGTCATGGGTTATTTTTACTTTGATTCCCAAGGACATACTTGGTCTGCTTCACACACTTCCACACAGCATCACAATCTACACAGCCAGATCTCCCCACTCTTTTAAACACATCCATACACAGCAGATAGTCTTTCCTGCTCTTTTCTCGTAAAGCAACACACTAAGCCATAAAATGCCTTTTTGAACTCCAGCTGTGACACTTTATGGAAGCATTTGAAAACTATTACTTTCAGTGAATGCACTGGGGTCTCTGGCATGCTGGCTTTGTTTTGAAGATTGATTCAGGACGAGGCTTTCAGCACCCAGCGCATCTGGGCGGTGACGTGCCCCAGGAGTAGCAGCAGTGCCAGTGAAGGACAGCTGAACAGCGTGGGGAGATGCAGACTGCGGCTGGAAGCCCACCAGCCCGGGAAGTGAACCAGGGGACTTCAGCCCTAAACCAGCCCCCTGGGACAGCTGCCCATGCCAATTCAATGGCAGTGTCCTTGGTAAGGCTCTGCTCCTCCTCCACCACCCTTTCTCTTTTCGTTACTTCACCTCCTTTTTACTGCACGGACCATCACTGAAATACTTCTGTTCTGGAGAAGGCCACTTGCTTGTAATAACGTGGTATTTTCCTTGTGGTAGTCAGTACTGGATCCTACTTTTAGCACACTATCTTACATCTGCTTCAGCATAGTTTATCCCATTTACAGAGGAGATAAAAGGACAGTGACATTCAGTGACTTATGCAAGGTCATGCAGCAAAATGGTGCCAGATCTGTGGTGAGGCACCTGGACATTCTGTATCCTCTGCATGGCTGGTCAAGACTTTGCACAGAAACAGAAACTTTCTGTGTTTTGTCTTTCTGAGGTCCACCCACCTCAGGATTGAACAGGACTTTCTTAATTTGAGAAATATGTATGTCTCATTGCATACCTTTCCCATAATATAGTAAATTGTCCTTTCATAATTAATAAAAGCCTACAGTTTGCCAAAGCAGCACCCCCAACAGTTGTGCTAGCATTACGGTAAGTGACAGCACTTTGGACTATCACTGCATATACATGCACATTGTTCACAAAGATAATGGTACTTTTCATCTGGTGACACTTAATCCACCACCGCTTTCCTCCCCAGACAACCTTCTTTCCTGTTTGATATTTGTCTAAACCTTCATTCTGTGGATGAAGTGATTGCTTATTAATAGGATACTAGTTTATTGATTTCTTCACTTTTTTCATTTCCATATTTCCTTCTTCAAAACACCTCACTTAATATATTATTGTAAAGAAGCAAACATAATGGTCAGGAAGTTTCTGTCTGTACATTTTCTAAATGTGCTCTAATAAGTGACCTTAGAAGGCCACACACAGGATTGCCTGTGCCACAAATGATATCCCTCTCACTTTTCCCAGCCTCCTCAGATTAATAGGAAAATAATAAATACTATTACACTTCACAACTGTAAACCCAGAAGTTATCCAGAAACAGAAAGAGCTACCATGGAAGAAAGCACTTCTCTTCCACACACCTCAAAGCCTTTTCCAAAGTCAAAGAGATGTCTCATTTCACAGGTGCAAGGAAGTGGGGCAGAAAGATTAAGAAGGGGTCATACATCATACGTCATACACCATACACCATGTGAATCGCAGTGTAATGCACACCCCACGCACTGATGGGGCCTCTGTGTTTGTTTTGCATGGCAAGGTTTTGGCAGTAATCATCTTTATACCCAAGAATGTCCCAGTGATATGAGGGTGTATGGGGGACAGATGAACGACATCCACTGATATCTGGTTCCCTCCTCATCCCCAAAAGATAGCCCCAGGCATGTGTTCTGCCACACCTATCTCTAAAATGAAGCAGGAGACAACAATTTTTTGGCATTAAATGTATGAAATAGTGGAGACCACTCTAACATTTCAAAGAGTGGAGAAACATGGACTGTAAATGCTCCTTTGAAGTGCAATCAGCTGCAGCACATAGCTTCCTGCTGCTCATGGATGTCCAGAGTCCCTAAGATAACATTGAAACCAGATAGATAGACAGGGAGGACTGGCCACATCCTCAGACAGTGTGAATCAGCATAGCCAAGTGGAATTCCACAAGTTTCACAGTGTTGCTTCAGCTGATGCTGCTTGCAAGGAGGGAGGGAGGAGGTGAAGGATGCTGCACACCAGCTGCTGGGGGCACGGGGCACACTGCACAGCTGCGTGGGACCCTGCTGATGCTGGTCCCAGGCAGCCCCTCGGGAGCAGAGAAGCAGAGCAGTAATGATGAAGGAAAGTGGGCAGAGAGAGGGTCCTGGGCAACAGGCATTGAAGCCTTTCTCCGTCTGCCGGGGAAGCCCTCCATGGGAGATGCACAGCAAATTTAACCCTGCAAAAAAAAATAGCTAGGTGCCTTTTTGATGCAAGTCCCTTAAAGAAGACCCTCAAGCCCAAAGCACCGTGATGCTCTCTTCTCTGTTACTTGTTAGGTTAGGCATGTTGTGATACTATTTAGGATAAGAAAACCGGTGGAGCATGCTTGGGACAGAAGGAAGCCCTTGGTTATGCCATGCTGACTTCAGAATGCTGCAGAGAACGGGACGCACAGGTCACACAGCCTTCAGCTTCTTTTTCTCTTTATCTTAATGCTGACCTCTCCAGCCTCCTGCCTACACCTTCCCCTTCACCCCACCCTGTGCTGCTTGTAAATGCAAGAGCAAGACTTCCCCATCATGGTGAACCTCCATGTTTCGGACACCACGGCACACACAGCTGGTGCCTGCTCAACCTCCACTTTCAATGGGAAGGTGAATTTCCCCCCCAGCAGCTTGCATCTGGGATCCTGTGAGATGAGCAAGGTTGTTTTATTTTCCAAAGCCAGTTGGTTGCTTAAGCTTTTGTGTTAGCTTTAGGACCACAACGCTTTGCATGGTCTGGGGAGGAAGGCTTGCCAGCTGACCCCACAGCCAAAATGGGGCTGCAGGAGGGACGGAGGTCAGGCATTTATAATATTCGTGGATGGAAACTTGCTAATGGAGGTAAATGTCACAAGCATGGCACAATGGCTGACTGTTTTCAACAACTGCTCAGACATGTAAGGTTTCTTTAATCTATCATCTCCATCCCTTGAAGATATGTGAGGATCTGTCTCTCTCCCTACTGCTTTCTATTCCACTTCTTCCCCAGGCACTCCCTTGAGGCCTCGTGTCTCAGATTTACTTCTTCTAGTTTTTTGAAGAAGAACAAGAGGCAGGTGGTGCCCGCAGAAGCTGAAAGAGAAGATGGACATATCTAGCACATGCCACAAAAACAAACATGAAATCTCCAGAGCCGCCTGCTCCTCTGGAACCCCAAGCAACATGCCACTTTCTTCTTCTTCTTGACACACTTATTTTTGCGAGCTCAGAGAATAAAGTATTGGATGTTACACAGCAGCTGCCCCAGGAAATAATTCACTCATTCCATTGCTACAGACTTCAAGGAAAAAAAGCAGTGAAGAGGGGAAAAAAGCCAATTCCTCTGCAAAATATCCAGTTTCCCAGCAGCTCTAACAGCCTAAATGAAAAGAATGTTTTGGTTTGGTGTCCCTCCAATTCTCGTGGTTTTGTTGAGAATTTTGGAGAATGCATTTGCTCCTTTGCTAACTGCAAGAACAGATTTATCCTGCAGCCATGTGCTGAATGATTATACAGGCCTAGAGGGAGTCTGAAAGCATAAACATTTACTTCATAAAAGAGATTCTGCAGACAGGAGGCCAGAGACAGTTGACTCTGGGTAATCATTTGTGCTCCGTTTTTTTTTAAAAAAAACCTTGTTTGCCGGAAGCCAGAAGGGAGACATGCACACACTTCAAGAACAGGCCCTTGCCACAGTGGACAGTGAAGAAATCCAAAGGGGGCTGTCAAGAAGGCAGCCTGTGGACCAAGCTCTAAATTCAGCACTCAGAGCACAGCCATCTTTAGCACAGATGTGAAACCAGCCCCTGAGCTCCTTGTCTTGCTGCACAGGGCTTTGCTTTGGCTTGGGCTGGAGAAATAAACAAATAGCTCCATAGACAGGGAAAACCCTAGAGCTGCGTGTCTCCCATCCAGATGCATACTGAGATATCAGCTCCTTCTTTAGTCCTTCCCACAGTAGGAATATCAATAAGGACTTGTCTCCTCTCCTCTTCACCTGCCTGTTTATTTTCACAAAACCTGTAAGAACATAAAGTTGCTGAGATATCCACCCTACTAACAAATTTGACTGATATCTGCCAGCAGTTGAAAGATGTTTGTCAGGGACTTTCTTCAGCCCACATGCGAAATAAGACCCCACAAGCCAGGCTTCTCTTTGGAAGCCAGGCTAGCAGTGCAATGGGAAGGGAGCATTGTACTAGGGGGACACTGCTGCACTGGCAGTCTGAAAGGGACTCACCAGCCACCCTGCAGCATGGTGATATGCATGGTTCTTAGGACTGTCCTGGAGCCCACCAGTTTCATGTGATTCACAACATTTTCCAGAAAAGGGACAACACCTTGCAATGTTTCATCACATCATCAAATCCCAACGCAGAGCAAAGGACCAAACCAAGGGCTGCACATAGAACAAAATGTCCTATGCCAGCGCCTTGCAGACTACAGCTCCTGGTGCTGAGGAAGGACTCTTAGGAGCCTTTCCACCCAGAACTTGTTTTCTCTGCTAACCCAATGTTACCCAGTCTGCTTTTCCAGGGACATGCATGGACGCATTTAATGGACTGTTTTGAGATCTTGACACCAACACATTTGTATTTCAAGAGGAGAGCCACCAAGTGCAAAGGCAGCAGATTTGGTCTGCAGTTTCGGTGGGGGAGATTTTTATGAGAGACTTTTCAGCTCCCAGGAAATGAAAAACGGTGGCTGATCACAAATACTGCTCTTTCTCAACAAATTCCAGAGTCTGTTAAAGAACGGTCATAACCCATGCACAGCACAAGGAGCTGAAGGCTGATGACTCATCAGCATTATCATTACTGTATACAAATCCAAGCCATGGAATCATTGCTCTTGAAAGGCACCTTTCTCCCCATTGCTGTTACAGATCTACATAGTTTTCTGTTCAGACGAAGAAAAAAAAGTGCAAACTTCAGGCTTAATGGTAGATGGCTCAGTGGTTCATGCACAGAGGAAGCAGTTGGGAAGCCAATCTTCCTATGCATCTTCTGTTATCAGTGAAGATAGACCAGCGCTTCCTGAAGGCATTTCAAATGAGGAGCTCCACAGAGGTGCTCTGAACCATTGCCTGCAAGAGCCTCTTTCTCTCTGCCAGGTAGCCTGAGGCTCGCCTTTGTGGAAACCTCTGTTGATCAAGTTTCTTGGGGCTGACACTGAGGTTTGCTGTCAAGCCAAGAAAACCTTCCTTCATCTGCTTCTACTCAAGCAGCCCAAGCCTGCCCCAAAGGCAATAAATAGCATCCTCTGTTGTAAAGGCCTAAAATCTGGATCAGCACCAAGCACTGACTGCTGTAAAGAAGGATCGTCCTACTTGATGTAGCAGGCCTACAGCCCAGGGGAACTTTGAAAACTCCATCCTTAGAGAGATTCAGAATGTACTTGAGCAAGGCCCTGAAAATTCTGGTCTCACTGTGAAGCTAGCCTTGTTTTGAGCAGGGGTCTCCACAAGATACCTCCAGAGCTTCAATGTGTCCCATGGTATAGATTTAAGCAAGACACTCTAATGAAACACAGTACTATATTGTATGCATTTGTTCCCGCAGAGAGAGCACTAGAAAAAAATAGCATAGGGCAAATAGAGGTGGAACACAGCACACCTAAGGAAGGCATAAATCAGGTAGCGCAGAGATGCGTGCAATACAAACCCTACCCAAAGCAGAGCCAGTAACTGAACATCCCATTGCCACCAGCACTTCCTGCAGCTACCGTGATTGCTGTTGAAATGAAGGCTGCTATCTCGGATAACCACTGCTTCACAAGATGTTATATGGCCAGGAGTGAGTCTGAGGATTTAGAATAGGCAAGGATATGTAAGACCTGAAAAGCAAATGGTCCTCATGGGGCTGTCACTCTCCAACAGTTAACTCTTACAGTAATTATTTTCAGGATTCCCAGGTTTACAAGCTCCAGGCTTCATGGTTATTTTCAGTCATCACCAAAATAAAAATCAGTTTCCACAAGCATACATTTTCCTCAGACTCTCCCCCCTACTGTCCTCATCAACATTTGCTATCAGGAAACCCATAATTTATACTCTCCTGGCAAGGACATTATATTTCATCAGTGTTGCCAGCAATGCCAATTTCCCCTCCTTACAGTTCTATTCTGAACTGTTTTCATTTCTCTCGCCCTGTATTTCTCAGTAAACCAATCAAGCACAAATTCTAAGTCTTCCAGTTTCCCTCTTTTCCCTCCCACAAGTCATTGATGTCTAACCACAGACGTCTGTGCTTCTTTTCAATAACTGTGGATGCAGTTGCCCTATAAAGCACGCACATGACAGCACAGGGAAATTCCACACACGTTTTCTCCATCAGAAGATATACTGGTTCATACATTACATTTATATTGGGTCTGGATCTTGTCCTGCCATCATTCTGCAAGGAGAAATCCCAAGGCAGTCAACAGAGGTTTTGCAAGCAGATAGATGACAGAACTTGGCCCTACAAGCGGAATATCGTATGATATATTTCCTTCTCTGTTTGCCAAATTGATGTTAAGAAGGGGTTATGCACTAAGACAGTCATCATAAGTTTCAGAAATAATCAGCAGCCATTTTTACTGAAACCTCAAAAAGCACAGCAATTAATCAGAAATATCACTGCTTTTTCTGTGAATTTACAGTTGCTTCAATTTTACTGGCATTGCATCACACAGCAATTTTTCCAGCATGGGAGCTTTGAGGTCACTATTAATTTATGGACAAAACCTTTTTTTCTCTTCTCTTTTATCTGCGCTTTCTGAAAATACACAAACAAGCAACACTCAGACATGACATAACTGAACAGCAGATCCAAGCCCCTGCTAGGTTCCAGTGTCCTCTGTAGTCTCAACCAGATGTGCTGCATTACGGACTGAGTCATCCCCTTGGAGGGCGAGTGGGGAGGATGTAAGTGCATTGAACAATCTGTTCCACAGGGGCAGGCATGCTGAACTGAAACGCAGATAAGACTGACGTTTTAATGCGAGTGCACTCCACGGACGAACAAAGTCAAAGTAACGGTCCAAGCTCTCCAACAGCAACTGCATTGAAGGGGAATATTAATGCAGTTGCCACATCTGCATCTCATTTTCCTTCAGTGTTTCCTGGTCGTACTGAGTTCACCCACTGGAGAGTGACATAACAGCATGAGCCGATGGGAAAGCGTATTGAGATGCAGGATAAGGAAAGAATATGCAGAATACACAAATAAAGCAAGGAGAGAGGGAGCTGAGGTGACAAGCCCCTGCATTTTCCACTTATGAAAGATGACAGAAGACAGTTTTAAGACACGTCCCCACCTCCCACAGAGGCTCTTGTACACACCTGGAACCATGGCTGTGCCAGATTTGTCCTTAGCCATGCTTTTCTGTCATGGTCCTGCCTTGCCTCTGAGGGCTTGCTGTGACACGCAGATACACGTCTCCTGCCATGGCATTAAAGTGCTAAAGAGCACCATTTTCCTGCATAGAGGCTGCCAAAACATGCTCTGCAGACACGTCTATGCAAACACAAGCGAGTGTCCATGCATGGTACTGCAACAGCACAGCTGCTCCCTCAGCTCCCTCAGGCATCTCCAGCAAGACATTTGCTAGACAAGCTCTGTGCCTTCAGGTGGGATTAAAATGCAGAGGGCTGAAGCCGTTTTATTCCAAATGACTGTTTAGAGTTCAATGCTCCTTAGATTCTGACAGTCGAATTGCCCTGAGTTGCTTGAGGACGTCTGTGTTATCAGGCCATAAGGCTGTGTGTGTCAAAAGTTCACAAGTGGTGACCTAATTACCTGTCTCTAAGAGCCAGGGCTGTGGTATCTGGCCGGCAGCTCATGCAATACCTTAGCACTTAGGTCAAGGCAATAAGGCTTCTTGAATTGCATGTTTTAGTTGTATCTGGTTTCATAGAAAAGTCATGGACAAAAAATTAACTGCAGCAATGGAGGTAATCTGGGGAGTTTTAAAGATTTCTTTTGGATTTTATCACATTCGGCAATGTGCCTGCTTGAGTCGCAATTACTGGCAAAACTCCTGCTGAGTTTGACAGAGCGGGTCCATTATATTGCACCAAAATTGGCATGAGAATGGGAAAAAAGTGATGAGCCACATCCTCCTCCCACTCACAGGTATATGGAAAAAAACCCACTGCAACTTAGGGAATTGCAACTTTGTGGGCCCAGCGTGGGCGAGAGGGATACGGGGCCTTCTGCCACCAGTGGGCAGAGCAGCAGCCTGCTGGAGACACTCGTGCATGTCAGGAACCCCAAGCCCGGCTCCACCTCGCTGTTTCCCCTGAATTGTGGGAAATCTCACATTCAGATCTAATCAGCGCTCAAACACGCTGGCACGGGGCCATCTGCAGACATGGTGTTTGGGAAGCAACGTCTTCAGGAAGTTGTGTCTTCCGCCATCAGGAAGCGGCATGTGACACTGCTCTCCACTACTCCATATCCTTCACTTAGCAGCTCTGTCTGCCCCAAAGGGTGCACCATCAAGGGCTTCTCCAAAAGCAGATACAGACGGTGGCTCTTTGCAGCCTGCCATGGGCATGCTATCAGCAGGAGACACCACTGCTGAGGGGAGACCTCCTGAGGAAACGTGCAGGGTTCCTCTGCTCCTCGACCTGCAAGTACCACTCTTGTTCAGATGGTGGCTGCAGACCTGCCTGCCCACCGCATTTTGCTCTCGAGAAACAGGTCACAGCCTATTACTTGTTGCCGGGGCCAGGGTGCAGCTGTTATGGGGGCTGCAGTCACAAGTGGAACCCGGCGTTGTAGTTCTGAGAGTGAGAGGAAGGACCCCACACTAGCAGGAGTCGAAGATGATGCCACTGTAGGGTAAAGAGGTGAATCAAAAGCTTCTTTGGTTTCAATAGATTTCTTAATGATCGAATAAGATGGAACCTTTCCAGCATTTTTTTTTTTCATATTTTGCTAGATCAGTATAGGCAGTGAAGAGGTGCAGCACAAAGATTATGTGTGATAGATCAATATATTGATTAAATACCTTCGGCTTGTTTTCACTTTTAGACCAGCTAAGCACAACCATCTGGTAATATATCAGAGCTGCAATTAAAGGCCCACAGAAATTTTGCTGGGTGGGAGTTCAAACTCCCAGACCTAATTCCTGTTCAAAGAACTTAGTCTCAGATTAGAGCTATGAGAATTTACTCTTCCCATTTCCATCAAAGACAACAGCAGCCTCACCACAGGCAGTGATCAGATGGGGCTCCTGCCACATGGGCAGCATGAATCTCTGCAGCAGTAGCTCTGTCAGTTGAATTGTCTGTAAGTTTTGATCCTGGTGGCTCCAAACACCAACTTTTCCCTAAGTCTGAAGACCAGTCTAAGCTCTGTCTGGAGTTTAGCAACCGTTGTTCAAATGACAAACTCCCTCATAGCTCTCTTCCTCGGCATTAATTCAAAGTTGCTAGTGCAGCTTTTTGTAACTGTTGAATTCTGATATACAAGAAAATTAACCATTGTTCTCCTTCAGGATCCCAGATTTGGTACTATGAGCATTCAAAAATAACAAAGTTATGGCCAGCTGTGAAAATACTAGCTATAGAAGTTGCAGATGTTCCTAGGGGAGCTACTGAAGTATTTTGGCACCTTTGCTCTGTCATTAAAAACAAAACATGATACTCAGAACTGCAGTGTGAGTTCAAGGGGACAGAGGAAAACAGGAAAGCATTTAACAGTGCTAACAGGGAATGTGGGCTCAGCCCTATAAAAAGTTTTCAAAAGCACCGAAGTGACTCCAGCTGCTGATCCCCACGCTCTACCGTGTCTGGGCTGTGTCCTTGAGCCTCAGCAGGCGGCTGCAGAGAAGGCCTTTGCTGCACAGACACTTGAAACTAGCGTTGGCACAGGACAAGGTATCGCAGCGGGCAGGTATAATGCTTTGACATATGCACTGCTGTGTGGTAAACTACTTCTAGCAACTGAGCTGCTTTGGTCTAGCTCAGGTATCTCCACAAGACACTACTGCACTTCAAGCTAACTCTGCTACTGGTAATGAGGATATAGCCTGAGACTCAAAGGCGACTAAGTAGCTTATAAAAACATACATAGGAGGCCCCTGCAGGCACCTTTGAAATGTTTACTCCTAAGAGCAGGGGCTGGGCCATTCTGCATGTTGCTGAAAAGTGTAAATTGCTCTGCCTTAGGCCAGCCATGAGGAGGCTCCACACCAAAATTTAATACTTCCCTCCCCCGCCCCAGCTCTCTAACCTTTTCCTGCCTGCCTCTTTCTGGCCCATCTCTGGTTTTCCTCTTCTTTCCAGATGCTCCACTAAACTCTAATGATTCAAGGATTCTGCTCTAAGCCACCTTCAGGGAAAGAAACATGATACCTAGCCAAGATGGCAAGGAAGATACAATCAAAGTAAGTCGTATGGCCCAGAGATAAGGAGGTGAGTGAGTCAGTCATTGTGTGACAAGATAGCATGGAAAAACATGGGGCTTACCCATTCATAAAAGCCTGCCTTTGAAAAGGAGGCAGAGCCTTGGAGAAGCAGCACGACCAGTGTACACTAACGCATTACCTGGCAGTGGGGAGCTTTAAAGTCCCTGCAACCAAGCACAGCTATGTGTTCGTGCAACACACAGCACAGAAGGCTGCAGGCACACGTTGGAATATACACACGAATTGTCACTGTAGGAATAGCTGATGGAGTTGTCTTGCGCTACCGCTCAGCAGTATTCCCCAAGTTAACAGCTGGGCTGACATTAATTAGAAACCCTTTTCATTTTTTCTAATCTCTAGTAGGTCATCTAATCTATGCCAAATGAATTGCAGACTTTTTCAGCAAAACAGATTGTCAAAATCTCTTTCATCTACTAGAGAGGTTTAAATAATTGGACATTTCTGCTGGAAAACTAATCTCTGATCTAATAGATGTCACATAGCTGAAAATTCCATTTCATTCAATGTTCATTTCTGCACAGACAGCTGAGCACTGTGCTGTATTCTCTGCAAACAAAATGTCCATCCAAGAAAAAAGAGGCTGCTGCACTCAGTACAGTATTCAAAATCTTGATATGCCACCAACTATGCATGACAGATGCTGGAGAGGGACGATGTCTACAGGAAGAGAAGAGCGTGCATGCTTTGGAGAGGCAGAGGGGGCCCAGCCCACAATGTTCGAGTCCAGCTCCAATTTTTCTCAGCGTTCCTGCCTTTTTGGATGAGAGTTTTGGTCTGTGTGCATTTCTGTGGAGAAGGCGAGGAGGAAGGGAGGGAGTCTTTTCTTCTTTCCCAAACAACATCTCAGCCCATCTCAGACTCACCCGCCAACATCTAACAAGCAAAGACAAACAACATCACAGCTCCACAATGCTTAAGCTTGATTGAATGACGACAATTCCATGTTAAAAAAAAAATGAACATCAGAGCCTTCCACAGCTGCATCAACATTATCTATAAAAAAGCATGACACTACATGAATCTTTGGCTGTGCAAGCCAAGATCCTAAATCAGCCATGGTTTGGAGCAAGGCCATTACTGAATTCTCGTGTAAAGTGATGCTGCCATATTGCTTACTTTCCACTGAGGTTTTCCACAAATTAACAGCTGTAGCAGACTCCCAGAAAACAGCAACTCTTTCCAAGTCTTTCTTCTCTGAAAACGTTGTTTCTTCACTTTATTCTTCCCCATATGGAAGGGAAGAGGAGGAAAAAAAAAACTGAACTGAACGGCCCTATGAGACAAACTGAAAAACAGACTGTGAGAAAAATTAATCACAAAGACTGCCTGGAAAGAGAGTGGTTATCTGTAAAATTACACCAGTGGTGGGCTCAATTTTTCTTTTCATTATACCAGCATGGTGGGATGGAGAATCAAGCCCAAGGAAAATATTTCTGGAGCAGCCTTTCTGATTTATGATCATCTCAGCCACTCTGACAAGATCAGAAAAGCACTGGATTCTTTCCAGTTGAGCATCACCAAAGGCCAAATCATTCCTATTTAGGGAAAAACAAAACTTCCCTCTGCTTCAGTAAGAATAGTGTTTGGCACCAAGCACAGAGAAAACTGCTTCATTTCAGCTAGCCTGCTGAAGTGCGGCTGAGGCAGAAAGGTGATACCAGGCTGCTGTGGATGGCTTCAGCTCACACTCTTTTCTCTTGATTTAATCTTGGACGTCACTAGGTACCACATGCGGTGACGCAGAGGGATTCATTATAAATGACAAAAAGCCCTCTTAACCCAAAAGTTATTTGATTTTCTGTGTGTACAGATGGCTGTTGAGTCACTGGAGGCAGGAACGATGGAACTAGCAGACTGGCAGGAGCACGGGGACTTGTAGCATTAGAAAACAGATTCACAGAGCGGATTGCCATCTAAAGATCTATGAGCTACAGTGTAGTAATAAGCAACACTGCACAGAGATGGGGCTTTCCAGCTGGTGGACTGATGGGTATTACCAGCTTGTGACTACCAGTATGATGCAAAGATGTGGCTTGTTCTGAGTACTTGGGTGTGACACTCGACAGCAACACAGAATGCTTTATGGAGAATAGCAACAGAAGGCATGCAGCATCGCCCTGTCACATCCCACGTGGCTCTTAGCAGTGCCACACAAGTCCTCAGCTGTTTGTGAGGCACTGCGCTGCTCCTACAAGAAATCTCTCAGATCAAAATGGTCTCACCTCTCTGTAGAGGGAGAGAAGGGAAGAGTTGCTGACCTCCTCCCGCTGAACTAAAGGAGGGCTCAGGAGATACACCTGCATGCCTTGCCTGCAGCAGAGGAGAAACCTGGTCCATGTGCAGGAGCCACCCCACTGTAGCAAGGACAGCAGTGGTGTCAGGAATCTGTTTCCTTAACTCCTAGTTCAGAAGCCCGTATAGCCTAGATTAGTACTGACTGAAGTTCCTCCCATGTTGATGGCCATCTTGCACCTGTACAACCTTGTGATATGCATCAAGCTCTCATGTGACTAATGCCCACTTCACACAAAAGCTGAAGAAACCAACATACCCTTTCAAATACAGCCACTGGCTATGAGTGAAAAAAATAAAAATAAAATAAAACAAACCTACAATTAACACCGGAGAACAAAGAATCCGATCATTTTTCCTGACCCAAAGCTAAAACAAACTGTTTCAAATATCAGTTTACTGGTGACTATCTCTGTACTCAGTATGATCTCCAGTCTCAGAGATGTTTTCTCATCAGGACCTCTAATTGTTTCCAAGGTTTGATGTGAATATTTTTGGCAGTTAGTTTGTCGTGAATTGACACTTATTTTGTCAACCTATCTGCGGCAAAACTGCACCCCCTCCCTCCTCGTAGACCTGGCAGAAACATAAAAGATTACTGATTGCAGGTTTCCAAGAAGCTCCTGAAGACAGTGCTCAGAGTTTGCATAACAACCATTGTCGACAATCCACCTACAACAGCTTAAAAATACAGTTTTGAATGGGTGAGAGAGGACGGGAGTTCTCAGAAGGACTAGTCAGATTCAGGATTTTATTAATAGAACCGGAGGCGTGCTCATGAAGAAAAAAAATACCACCCTCTTGTTATCTTAGCCGTCATCAACAGTCACCTTTTCAAAAACAGACAGGCTAGATGCAGAGTATTCCTGTAGCTGAGCAAACAGAAAGCTGCTGCATAAAAACATGAGAGCAAAATGGCGAGCAGCAGGCGCCAGGGATCATTGCTCAGGTCCTTGTTGAGAAATGTTCTGCACACAGCTGCCTGCTTTGTGCGTGCTGGTCTTACTTAAGTGACTTTTTTTTTTTTTTTTTTTTTTTTTTTTAAATACAGGGCCATGCATTTCGCCCATAGAGAGCTAATTGCCAAACAAAGGGAGCCCACCAGCAGAACATGCATGAAGCTATTTGTGGCAAGGGGCCCAGCGCTCTTTCCAGCCAAATAATGCAATTACATGAATTGGAGTGCACAATAGGCACTCCCTAAAATAGCAGATTAATAAATAGGATGGGTGATGGATTTTGGCAAAGGCGGGGAGCACCGCAGCACAGGGCACCGAGGGTGATGGGAGCTTGGTCTCCGCAGGCTGGAGGCTGGAGGGACGGGGCAACATGGCCACCCCCTCGCCTGGGCCTGCTCCTGGGAGGGAGCCTCCCCGGGAGGTGCTGGGATTGAGTGGCTGGGTTGACCCTTCAGCCTTGAAGGGCGAAGCACCACCTTCTGCGAGGCCTCTGGAAGATGAAGTGATACAGTGACATGGGAGCTCTCGGGGTGGTCACAAGAGCGAGGGGGACGTCACCCAGCCGTGTTAAAAGCCTCCACTCTGAATAATCACCAGCACTCGCAGTCTTGTCTAAGCCAAATCCCCAGCCTGTTGGGTTCACCATTAACAACAATCCCCACAACTTTCTCAGCCACTCTGTTTACACAAGCCAGAGCTTTCATACATAAAACTCTTAAATGAAAACATTAAAGAGCAGCTGGCGCCTCTTGGAAAACTCATAAAAAGTCTGTTTCCAAACAGCGTAGCTTCTATACCATAAATTTCTGTATTTCTCACTCCCCTCATTCCTTTTTTCTAGAGACATTTGCATGAAAACAGGAACTTTGTTTATTAAAGAGTTCATCTGCTCCTGCTGCTAATTTCCCACCTGAAGCTAGAGTCCCCCGGGTATGACATCATTACTGCAGGCTCTGGAAATGATCATGAAATCATCAACAGCAGGCTCAGGCCGGGGAGTAAACAGCAAGAAGATAGAGCCTCTCCCGCTGCCAAATCCCGAGATCCTTATCCAGTTTTTCCTGGAGCGATATCCCGTTGACTTCAGTGGGATATCGACCAAAATAAGGCCATCAGCATTTGGTGTTTTGGCTGCTCCTCCCATCCTGCCTCTGCCTCCATTGGGATCTCGCCCCCTGCATCAGATCTGGGACACTCACCTCGGCACGATGCCATTCCTCCTCAGCATCATGTCCTCACCCTGTTCCCTGCAAGTGGGTGAAAAGTTGGGGGGAGAATGCCTCGTCCTTATGTTGGTACCTTTAAGTTCCCGCTGCCCCACCATGCACCCTGAGGCAGCACTGAGCCCTGCACGGGCTGACTGGGGGGAGCAGGGCAGCCCCGTGCGCAGCCAGAGGCAGGAGCAGCAGCAGCGGAGGCTGGGGATGGCTGTGGCTACCTGGAGAGCAACTACAAATACCTCTGCAGACAGACTACAGGAGGGAGGGGTGTGTTTCATGTGCAGAGGTAGAGAAAAGAAATGCAGGATCTAAAATGTCCCCTCGTGTGAGGACAAGAAGACATAGTAAAGATGTCATTTTCAGAACAGATCCAGCAATGTTAGCCAAATCTGTATTTTTCACCTCCTGCTCCACAAAAAGCATGAGAAAATGACTGTGAGTGTAAGGAGCTTCATTACATCTCTTTTCACATATAAAACGCCTGCTGTAGTGGAAGCGTTTCCCTGCCGCCACCAGGGATGCACAGCCAATATGAAGTGTACAGGCCAAACACCACCATCTTTTCAACTGGCTCCTCTTCATGGCAACGGCAAGCTTTGCTCCACAGGCTAGGTACTTGTGACATCTGCGTGACTGCTGCAGAGCTTCAGCACTGCAACAGGGGATGCAACTTGCCCTACACTAGCAGCACTCTCTCTCCGGCAGTCTGCACTGAGCGGACTGCCTGCCTTCCTCAGCCAGGCTGTGAAATACAAATGCTATTGAGCAGATATCGAGGGATGTCTGAAGATCTATATGCCCCTGAAAGGGCGATGTGGCTAAGTGAGAGAGCCCGTTAGGAACAGAGATGCTGCTTGGGAAAGGTGGAGGCAGAACACAAGACTCATCAATACAAGAGATGTATTTATCCTTGCAAATGAAATCAAAATTCTCCTCTCTTTGCAGTGACTTTGACTTGATTGATCATCATGAGCCTTCTCCATGGTCACGGTGCTCTGCTTGCATGACCTGAGCTGGACTTGGCAGCTGGGAGATGCTGTCTGGGAGAGGGTGAGTCAGTGAGCCCAGCACAAGCACCACGTGCCCATCCTCCCGTGGGCCACCTCTGCGCTCCACAGCCACGCACCTCCAGCGTGTCCTGCTCCCCCACTCCCCACCAGTGCTGCCTACAGAAACTGCACCATCCAATTTCCTTTGGCTTAGTTCATTGTTACAGGCCAAACCAGCCCAAGTGTTTTCCTTGGAACTCGCCTGCAGTCCCATCATGCCTTGCTTCCTCCGCACAGTGTAAGTGTTATTTACCAGCTTTGATTATTTTGGAGAGATGTTCAGGTTTTTTGAGAAGAGTAGAATATATCGAAACTGATTGTATTGGCTGCTTCACATATTTTTGCTGGATAGCTCTCACCCGCTTCATGTAAAATGTGAGATATGAACCAGGCAACTTTTCAAGAAGTGCACAATGCCACTCTCACATGCATCTTGCATAATGGAGTTGTCACCTTTGCCATGTTAAGCATGGAGCTAAAGGAAGTACAGGCTTGCTGGGGAGAGGCATCCAGGCTCCCTGCTCGGTCACCCCAGAGCACACCCAAGCAAGTCAATACGAGTTTGGTCCAAAACAAGTAACAGCAGGAAGAGCTGATAAAACTCCTTTGGCGGCTATTTATCCCCCTAATGCACCACCTGATAGCACAACTGTAGCCTGTCAGAGAAGGGTTGCCCTCATTTCTTGATGTGGGTTTTGCAAATACAGGCAGACAATGAGTAAATATTTCAGTGCAACTGGAAGTGTCTCTGACTCATCACATCACCATCATATTTCTGGGAGCCACTGGCTTCATCATCTTTCCTCAGCCCATCCCATAGAACAGTTCACTCCAGGAGCTCTGCATTTTCTCATAATATCACTAATGTTCTCCTTAAGAATTGGCATTGTTCATTTGAGAGAAAGAGAGAGAAAAGAGCCCTCCCTTTTTCTTTTTCCAACTCTTGTTTTTCCATTTCCTTACTTTCAAATCATAGTATAGCAAATGTTCAAGGTCTTCCTCCCACCTGCTTCTCCAAGGCAGTTTTAAATTAGACATGATTTCCTTCTCTTCTCAGCTTCTCATTTTTTCCAGAGCCTGCACTATCAAATCCTAACACCCTCCTTCCCTTTTTGTTATTCAAGACAGCCCAGCATCATTCTGTTCATTCATTAGGACACTTCCGCCCACTCCACAGATCCAGTATTCTCCACCTCTGCTCTGCATAAATGCTTTCATCTCCACATTAGTCTAGCTCTTACTTCTAGCAGCTGCTTTTTACATCTTTTTTTTTTTTTTTTTTCTTTTCTGTGAGCAGCTCTTCCCACTCTGCAGGGCTGACAAGACTTTCCAAAGCAAGCGCTTTCCTGTGAGGTGGACAGACCATGGCAACAAATCAAAAGTTGCTTGCTGGAAAGCCCATTTGTTCATCCCAGCATTAAAAAAAAAAAAAAAAAAAAAAAAAAAAACC